>OZ030025.1:18556797-18635609 GCA_964023405.1 Apodemus agrarius | reverse complement strand
AAGTTTAGAGAGTACTGCTGGGAATTCGCCCTGAATGAATAGGGTGACCACGATCTTTGAGCCACCTAAGCCTCCTGGAGCCTGGAAGATTAGGACTTAAGGACAGCACCCAAGGTGTGAGACTCCTGACCGGCAGGGTTTGCCCGCCCCCACCCTCTGAAACTGGCTGTGCTGAAGTGAGTCCCTCTGGGCCCTTGGAGGACCAGTGCTGGAAGCGCAGAGGGTGGGTACCTGGGTGTTCTTGGCTCCGGTCACTGGTGACCTGGGGCAGGGAGGTCAGTCACAAACAAGGGGAAAAATATAAAACCAAAGACAGAGTCAGACCCACATCCGGAGAAGGGGAAGAGCTAGCTGTTCCAGGCCGGTTGCACAGGGTGGGGCGACCCGGGTGTTCTGTCCAAAGAGGGAGGAACCTGTCTGCTAAGCAACCTCAAGGTCACTAGGACGCTTCAGTCCCTGCCCTGCAGGATTCTAAAGGTTCTCTGTGAGCTTCAGAAGAGATCTGGCTGGCACTGAGCAGGGTTTTTTTCTTATAATCCTTCCTGCCTCGAGCTGGAATTCCGGTCTGTCACCACCTCAACTTGGAGGAGGCAGCAAGACTCTTCTATGAATCGGGGCGAACAGGGGGCACAACTTGTCTTCTTGGGGTACAGGCCAAAGAGCTACAAACCGCTCTTGAGTAGCTGAGGAGCCCTGAGTTATCCCAGTTGTCAAGACAGGACATTCCCAACTCATCCTTGAAAGCCACAAGCTCAGGAAGGTTGTGTGATCCTCCCAGCGTCACCTCGCCGATAGCACTGATTTCTGGGAGTTTCCTTGGACACCCTAGGGCCTGGTCCCCCGAGGTACTTTCTAAGCAGCCTAAACAAACACCGTATTCTATTAACAAGGCGAGTGCCTTCAGTCTCCCAACCCTTGAAGTCATTGGCAAGTTCTCCTTGTATATAGAACAATAAGGCAGGGGATGTGTCTCAGCTGGCAAAATACTTGCCTCGCGTGCAGGAATCCCAGGTTTTAGACCCCAGCACCACAAACCCTAGTTACTGTGGCGGAGGCAGGATGATCAAGAATTCGAGGTCATCCTAGGTTGCACAGCAAGTTCAAACCCAGCCTAGGCTACATGAGACCCTATCTCCAAAAATGAAAATAAAAAATAAGCAAATAAAACACAGACAATGAAAAACAACTCACCACCTACGGTTTGTTTCCTTTCCCACAGGACCGTGTGGTACGTACTGCCAGTATTGAGAAACTCCCCAGAGATCAGCAGGAAGGGAAGGAGACACGGAGAACGGAGTGTGGGTCGACCGCCTCGACACCTCAATGACATGATGATTTTTTTTTAACGCAGAAGGAAAAAGAAAATCACATTTTTTTAAATCTTTATTTAGCATGAGCCAATTTACAGAGCATGGAAACTCACTTTCATTCCCGGCACAGACATGCCTGCACTGAACAAGTGTGGTATACGATACAGGAAGCCGTGTTGTTCGGACTCAGTCTTAAGTAATTTGGTGTCATTTTCAAAGACAGACAGACAAACAACGCCTGTGCCACCCAGGAGGAGGGGGTGGCAGAGGATGGAACGATCAAATCGAGAAGACACACTAAAATTACTAAATCCACAACAGCTCGCCTTATTTTTCTCGGACCCAAACTAACTGTCAGGGTATAAACACTGTTTCTTTTCTTTTCTTTTTTTTTTTTTAAAGAAAAATAATAATAAAAAAAAATCAATAGTTTTGCTGTAAATAATAACACTGTAAATTCTAACAGAAGAAACTACAATAAAGAATTATAAGGCACCTGCCTCACAGAACACAAAGATATCACAAATGCATCCAAGGACGCCTGGCGCGCCAAGCGACTTCACCCCGGACAAGGATGGGGATCCGGCGCTCGAGGGGGACTCTTTCACTGATTCTTGTATATTAGCAATTATGATGTTTGTACACGCAAAACTGCTAGCTTGATTTTAAAAAGAAAATGCAAATCTTTAAAAAGGAAAATAACCTGCTGCAAATTTAAATAACTCCCCAAGTGAGGACTTCTGTAGTTCTGTGAAAAAAAAATAATTTTTTTTCTTCAGAATACTAATATTTTGATGCATGCATATCACCTTATTTTGATTAAACCTTTTCCAATTTTGCAAACACTACAGTCTCCTGCAACACAGGAGATTTTATCTGTAAACACAAAGCCCTTCATCTAATATTTATTGCTATTGCCAATTTTTCAATGAAATGACCAAAAATGGAAAAAAAAAAAAAACCTATACAGTAGTTTGCTTGGGGTGGGGGGGAGGGGCGCTGTTAGTGCTTACAGGGGGGAAATGCTTGCCACTGTAGAGGTGGATGGTGCTCACAAGAGGCCCCAGTCGTGGGTATTTAAAAAAAAAAAAAAAAAAGACTGACCGGAAAGCCGTATCTAGCAGGATCAAAGTGCACTGTAAAAAAAAAAAAGAAAAAAGAAAAAAAAAAAAGATGGCTGTATTGCGTACTGGCTCTGAGATGTAGACCCCTTTCAGCAAGCCAATCACTAGGTAACCATCCCAGCAGTGCCCCATTAGGTTAGCGGGGCTGCCGCGTTTTATAGAGCGTTTTTCTTTGGGTTTGGTGAGGATCCTTCGTTCACTATCTTAACTTGAAATCGACCTCCACGGACACCTAGCTCTAAATGACTTGTATGAGGAAAGCAGGCGCTGGATAACCTCGTCGATTATTTAAGCATATAAAATAAACTGTGTTCAACTCTTCACCTACTTGGGTTCTACGGTGTCCTTGTGTCCTCTGACAAAAAAAAAAAAAAAAAAAAAAAAAATCCCTAGCTGTCTAATCCCCAGGCACAGGGGTCCTGTCTGTGCCTCAGGTCACTAAAGCCATACTCTGGAACGTTCCGCTCTCTTCCTGAAAACACCCGTCTTGCGTAAACTCATTTTGTGGAGTAGCCAAAGGTTTAAAGATGACGTATTCGTCTGTTTGGGCTCTTCCGCCCCATGAAAAAAGTTGGGATTTATAAGGCCAATGTATCAAGAAGTTATTGATCGCTAATCCCAGGAAGCATCTACCTGAGGTTGCTTTCTTTTTCCCCCCCAGAAAGCATTGGTTTAGGTTCTGTGTCACTAGTTGTGGAGGTTTTCGGGTTTTGTCGTCAACTTTTCTTGAGACGGAGTCTCAAAACGTCCGCTTAGTTTCTTAACTGACATCTGTTGTCAGAGCTTACAAATCGAGAGATTTTACTAGGAACTCGAGATTTTTATTATTTTATCATTTTAGTTTGGCACTGCTCATCTTGCACGCTAAAAGCCGCGAACTCCCACCAAGCACCCTCAGCCTTCCCTTGAGATTTCTGAGACAGGGTCTCACTAGCTGGTCCAAGCTGGCCTGGACCTTGCGAGCCTTCTGCCTTGTCTACTTACAGGGCCATGCCACTAGACTGGACAGGACTCCTCTTGAGAAGCAACCTCTGGCAACAGCAGACCTCTCCATTCCAAACGACGCTGGAGGTGGGACCCCCTACTCTCTCCAGCTATCCGTGTGATCTCCATTGTCCTAGTCTTACTGCTAACCTAACCGTGATAGGGACTTGGAGTTTGGGACCCACTGATTTCATGACTCAGAGTCTAAAGATGCCATGTCTTCGATTCGACTTTTATCCCTGCCCACAGCCAGGCATGGCACATTAGGGGTGGTGCCTGTCATCATCCCTAAACTTCAAGTGCGCACTCTTAACATTTTTCTTCTAAACACGTTCCATTCACTGACTCAGCCCTTACCACGGCTGTGCGAGTCAGGTACTGCCTTTGATGTAACAGGCCCCATATAGTATTAAACGAGTGCTGAATGTCACTCAAGACTGTCATTGCCTGTCCCATGGGATGAATAGTCTCCAGAATTCCCGGCAGAAGACAGGTACCAGAGAGCCTATTTGGTCCAGAGATGCCGATTTAAATAAACAAGAGTACATTTGCATGTCATTTGCATGATGCCTGTGTCTGCCCCGCCCCGTCCCGCCCACGCTCCCACCCCCGCCAATCAGAAACATCTAAAGGACAAGCTGCCCACACCTGAAAGGTTTTTTGGTGTTTTTTTTTTTTTAAGACATCCCCAAAGCTTCTACATAACTAAACAACAGAATGTAAGGATATTCACGTTCCATTTAAGAGTTACGAATTCCAGACCCTTCGGGCCTTGCTAGAGATTATTCAGATCTAGAAACTTATTAGGGGAAATGGGGTTATGTTACATGCTTGGAAATGTGACTTCAGGAACAGGCTGAGAGGTTCGGATGACACCAAAGCCATGAATTGACCCAGAAGTCTCTGAAGTACGATAGCTTTTATTTACGCCTCTAACTTCTGTATATACTGCACTGAACTGAACGGGCCATATGTTTGTATTTCTAGTAGAGTCTGACCTGCCAGCTCATTCAAATGTATTTAGGTTTTTCTTTGATATTTCTGGAGAAAGAGAGAAAGAGAGAGAGAGAGAGAGAGAGAGAGAGAGAGAGAGAGAGCTGTGATAAAATCCTGAGATTTACCACTTCTCCTTTTTACATTTTTACCGATTTGTGAACATGAAAGGGTTGCTTCTAGAAAGGACTCTCTTCGCTGGCCACTGAGGCCGGCTCTCTCACGCTGGTGTCCCAGCATTCCACCGTGGGCTTTCTAGCGTCACCTTGGGGCTCCCTCCATACAGTGGACTTTTCTCTCCGTGGTAAATAAAGGAACATCGATGGAAAAGTCGTTTGCTTGACTTTATTCAAAGCACCGGCTCGCATTTGACCGCGAGAAGCCCAGGAAGACGCCTCGGGACCAGCAACTGCTCCCTGCCTGGGGCAGAGCCCACGAGGTAGAACCTCGTGCCTCGTCTAGGGAAATCTCGGCATTTGTTGGCCAGGCAGCTGGCATATTAAAGGTATACCATTTCCTAACCACGTGGCTTGGTTGAATCACTCACTGAAGAGTCAACATTTCCAAGGTGTATCTAAGGCACATTTTTTTGTTAAGTTTACTAAGAAACAAAAGGCTCGGTGTCTTTATTTTCATTGGTTCCCCATTCCCTAAAACAAAAATTACAGAGTGGATACTGACAAGCCAGATAGCTTTTCATTCATTCATTCATTCATTCGTTCGTTCATTAGTTCATTCATTCAAAGGTAGAGTCTCATGGAGCCCAGGCTGGCCTTGAACTTGCTGTGTAGCCAAAAGTAGCTTTGAACTTCTGAGCCTATTTATTGCTTCTACCTCCCGAATGCTGGAATTACAATTACAGAAACGGCTGCACCCAGTTTACCCAGTGCCGTGGGCAGAACCCGAGGCTTCATACTCATTTAAACGCAAGCACTCGACTGACCAAGCTGTATCCCCAGCACGCTTTTGTTTATTTAATAGAATCGGGTGCCATGGGGTTCAAGAGAGAAAATGACAGTTAGCGTCCCTTACAGTCATGCGCCTGTACGCTTACAAAAGAGCCCCGAATTTCCTATCCCCCGGGCGTCCTGGGTCAGCACTGCGTTCCACTCCTTCGGGCATTTCTGATAGACCTCGCTGGTTCTGGCAGAGGTCTGTGGCAGAGCGGGTGCTAACATGTTCACAGGATCCTGAGGGTAATGAGAAGCAGGGACCAAGGAATACACAGGAGAAGCAGGGAAAGCTGGAGCCTTTTCTCTGGGCCCATGGGGGACCCACGTTGCTGTTCTCTTAAACACAGGCACAGCACCCAGACAGGAGGACGACCTTTTGGGCTTTCTCGAGACTTTTGTCCTTGGAGGAAACTGTGTGGTCTTTGGAGGGATGGCACTCGTAGTCCAGTACCTACCCATGCCTGTACCCATCGACCCTGTGACTGCCACTAAAGTGACCGCGTGTCCTTAATCACCAAGAAAATAGGCTGTGAAGTGCGGCACGCACCAGCCTGACTGCCCCTAACTTGACCCGGCGCTTGCCGGGTTGCTAAGCAACAAAGAGTCCAGAAATTGCATCCGGGACTACTTTAGGCGGCTTTTAGCCTGCAGCGATATTTGTACTACATGAAGTAGATGGATAGATGGATAGATGGATAGATGGATAGATGGATAGATGGATAGATGGGTGGATGGATGGACAGACGGACGGCTAGAACAAGCTTTTACGCTTAAAGAAATCTGTGAATTCTCTTTAAAATCTGAAGACGTGACCAGGCCATTTCTGGAATTCCCTACAGCAACACCCCAGCTGCAGAGAAGCTGCACGTGTTTGCCTTATCCATCCCAACATCTCCACCTGCCTTTCTCCTCTTTCTTCTGAAACCCAAACTATTTTTAATCCATTTCCATTCCCTGGTCTCCATTTCCTGTGGTTGAAGGAAAGGAAGGTAAACTGAGGCTGTGCTGCTTCCAGTTTTGTTTTTTTTGTTGTTTTTTTTGTTTTTTGTTTTTTGATTTTTTGGTTTTTTTTTTTTTTTTTTTTTTGGTTTTTGTTTTGTTTTGTTTTGTTTTGTTTTGTTTTTGGTTTTTCGAGACAGGGTTTCTCTGTGTAGCCCTGGCTGTCCTGGAACTCACTCTGTAGACCAGGCTGGCCTCGAACTCAGAAATCCGCCTGCCTCTGCCTCCCAAGTGCTGGGATTACAGGTGTGCGCCACCACGCCCAGCTGCTGCTTCCACTCTTTAAAGTCCTGCTTTCGAGCATGCTCGGCACCTCCATCCTTATCCCATTATGGAATAAAGAAACCGGGTCAATAGGAAAAGAAAGGCCCACGGTTCGTTTCTCCAAGCCCGTCTCACCCCCACCTTCAGTAACCTCTGTTATCCAGCATTATCCATCTCAGGCCTACCTGAGCACGAGAAGCACCGCTTCCCACTCCACAACCTTCAAGGTGGAGAGGGCAGAAACGCCACGAAATGTATATAAACCCTAGAAAACGTGAAAACCCATCTTCAGCCACCCAGCCTGCCCGGTGCATGCTGGGTAAGAGGGCGGTATGAGGGCGCTCGGCCCTGTAGACTTGGGGCACAGCTGCCCCGCTGCTCTGTCAGGCCACACTCACTACCGAGAATTAAGTGGGATTGGAAAGACCTACATAGAACATTGCAGTGTAAACTTAAAAACATTTTTAAAGTTATGTAACTCGTCCCAAGAGTACAAACCCACCTTACTTCCCAAGATGCGGGATCTAGGTGTAAACAGTTAAACGCACTGCAATGATTTTCTCCCATCCATCAAGAACCACGTAACTTTAACCTCGCTCTAAAGCCTCTGCTGCAGTTACAGAGGAAAAAATAAAAACCCGCTGGAAACTTGAGAATACCAAATGAACACCCCCACAAGCCAGTACTAACTACATCCTTGATAGGTTTTCGTTTCCTTGTTCCTCATGAACAAGGAAGGAGCTAGACACACATAAATATCTATACACATAAACATTTGCACAGCACAACTCCCAACTGTACACGTTCTGCCCAATTGAGAGAAGTGGGTGGGGCTTGAACATATGAGTGACAGGCATGTTTCACTGGGGAAAGGAACCTGAAATAAAGAATAGAACTTGGGTCCTTAGCACTTTACCAACTGTCTTAGTTAGGGTTTTACTGCAGTGAACAGACACCATGACCAAGACAACTCTTATAAGGACAGCATATCATTGGGGCTGGCTCACAGGCTCAGAGGTTCAGTCCATTATCATCAAGGCCAGAACATGGCAACATCCAGGCAGGCATGGTGCGGGAGGAGCTGAGAGTTCTACATCTTCATCTGAAGGCTGCTAGCAGACTATTGGCTTCCAGGCAGCTAGGATGAGGGTCTTACAGCCCACACCTACAGTGACACACCTACTCCAAAAGGCCACACCTACTCCAACAAGGCCATACTGTCTAATAGTGCCACTCCCTAGGCTGAGCATATACAAACCATCACACCAACTGAGCCATTTCTTCAGCCCTTAAACAATTTTTTTTTATGTGCAGTGAATCACACACTATGAGGCTGGTGACCCTCTGTAAACCAATTACTTTGTGAGTCAGAGAAACTTCCAGTCAACTAAGGCCTGTGCAGTACGGTACAGCATTGAAAGAGTGCCTGTTACCTTACCCCCCCCCCATGTAATGTCGAGTTCTCTTAGTCAATTAGAGAAGGTGCCCACGCCACTACCCCAGCTCACTATGTCGCCCCCTGCAGGATTTCACATGGTGGAACTCTTTTTTTTTTTTTTTTTTTTTTTTTTTTTGGCTGGCCTCGAACTCAGAAATACGCCTGCCTCTGCCTCCCAAGTGCTGGGATTACAGGCGTGCGCCACCACGCCCGGCTCATGGTAGAACTCTCTTGAAGGATCAGTTCAGTTTTACTTCCATTTAATTCTGTCACTGTGAGAACTGAACACTGCTCGCATGTGTCCACTTCTACGAACCTCTACGGCCACACTACATGACGTTTCGCTCCTTTCTCCCACCACACCTTAGACCAGTGATCAGGTAAGCAGGCTGCCGATTGGTTTCCATGTGAGACAGCTCCGTCGCCTGCCTGTTTTAAAATATCAGAACGCCAATCAACAGTCTGTTGCATGATGAAACGCATCGCTTGCTTGGCCAGGTCCTTTGATTCTAATTTGCAAGGCTTTCCTGAAAAGAATTACATGCGATTTGCAATCCAGTCCAGTCCTGATTCCCTTCCGGTGGAGTTCATTTGCAATGAACAATGATGTTTGAAGTTGAATGGAGTTGGAATTCACTGTCATCCCCCCACCCCCCACATGGAGGGAGCTTTGATTCAACCTCCATATGTCAGCTCCTCAGGGAGGCTCTCTCCAGAGCACCCTGACACTTCCTCCACCCCCAGTACATCGCCATTTGTATGCCCCGTGGCTTCTGTCACGGAGATTGTCTTATTTGCCCCCTCTTTATCATCCCAGTTTGGCACGGACGGGGGACTAGCAGCTTCTTGACTAGGAGAGGGATGGAGAGGGGCACAAGCAGGTAAGACTCAGGATACCGTATCTTTCCAGTGCAGTCAAAGTTGAGGAATACCGTAATCCTCCCTGCGCTTTGGGGCCAATATCGGGGATTGATATCGGGGATCATCGGCCGATATCGGGGGATTTCGACCGATAATGGTCCATGAGGGAAAAGGCAGCGAAGACCCATTTCCGCCATTCCATTCCCAGCTGTTCGCTCTGGTTTCCGGTCTTTGTAGCTCCCGCCGGGTCTTACCCTGCAGGGGATGGAGTGAGGGGTCTCGAGGGCTGGGGACCAGCGCCTGGGTTTGCTCAGCAGGCCCCGCCCCTTTCCTGCCTGCGCATGCGCATCTGCCTGCACACCCTGGCGGGCTTGCTAACCCAGAGCAGGTAGAAGTTGTTCCAGACAGAGGGATACACCTTTCTGGCCATGAAAACTGATTAGGATTGTGCTAGCCAGGCCAGAGATGGAGTCCCTTGCTGCCTAAGCTGTGAGGGTGGGGTGAGGGGGGGGGAGGACTGCTTAAAATTGGTGATCTGCCTTTGTGGTGCTCCAGCCCTAGTGGGGAGGTCAGAGAAGGAGAAGCCCGGTCAATGGAGGGAGTCCGCCATATTGTGCTGGGCAACTGGAAACCAGCCAAATCGTCAGTGACTCACTCGGAAATAGCGACAACGACCTCAGGATGCCTTTGAGGGATGTCACATACCCACTGCCAAGAAAGGCCGTCTGAGAACACCTTCACGCCATTGGAAGAGTTCTCAATCGCCTGGCAGGCACCATCACGGGGTTTGTTGTTTTTTTTTTTCCATCTTGTGCCAAGGTCGAGAGGAGACATTGACATCATCTGACCAGCGTCACAGCCCCGGCTATTCAAATGGCCCTCTGTGAGTCACCCAAGAACGGCACAGCTCTTGAACACTCGTGCTGGGGGAAAAGCCACCTTGCTGGCCGAGTGTAAACCCTGCTGGTGAAGCAATGACGGAAGACAAAGACCAGACAACCTGAGTGGCCTATTGTGTGGTGGCGGCAGGACCTCTCTGCCCAGTCTGTAGCTGCCATCTAAGTCTTCTGGCCCTACAAGGGTCAAAAAAAATTATATACCAGGCCGGGAGAGAGGACTCAGTGGTCTCTAAACATCCTTGCAGCTCTTACAGAGGACCTGGGTTCAGTTCCCAGCCCCCACATTCAGTAGCTTTAGCGCCAGAGAATCAGGTATGCTCTTCTGGGCTCTACCGGTCCCCACAGACGTGCGAGCAGATGATCATGTGCACGGGAGGCCATTTTAAGAGCAATCGAGCCAGGTGTAGTGGCGCACACCTGTAATCCCAGCACTTGGGAGGCAGAGGCAGGCGGATTTCTGAGTTCGAGGCCAGCCTGGTCTACAGAGCGAGTTCCAGGACAGCCAGGACTACATAGAGAAACCCTGTCTCGGAAAAACAAAAAACAAAACAAAGCAAAACAAAAAGAGCGATCGAGACTGTTGGCACTTGAGTGGAAATGACCCAGCCGAAACCACAGAGTTTCGTTAACGCTAACACGATATTACGGTGAAGGAAATCTGCCTCAGAATTGTCAGCTCTTAGGGTATCTCGAAGGTGGGAGAAATCTCTGTGAGGAAGGAATAGGATCTAGATAAATCCAAGTACTGGCTAACAGTTCAAATTAAGGGTGACTTTGCTTACGGTGTGTCAAAGCACTGACTTACACATATCCCATCTACCTGTCAAAATAAGAAACAAGATCTGGGACCTGTAAAGTCCAAAAGCCTTAATCTAGTCAGAAAACCGAGATATATTATAAAATATAACACAGAAAACCACGGATAGGACTGTGAATTAAATATGATGATTTAAATAGGTGAGTTAAATATGTATATCAAGATAAAGCAGGGACAGGCTGTACACGGATAGCCAGGCGCTGTGTGTCGGCTGCCCCTGTGACTAAGGTGACTTTGTTGTCCTGTGGCTGCTGAGACAGCATTGCTCTGCAGCCCAGGGAGGCCTGAAATTCACCACGTGGTCCAGAATAACCTCTAACTCCCCCTGCAGCCCAGACTGGCTTCAGGCATGCCTCAACCACTGGAGCACAGGACTGCTGCGGTTCTTAATATTATTATAAGGATGATTTTTGACATTACCGGAGATTCACTCAACTGGCAAAGGCCACATGGTAGAGCCTCGCGCACAAAAGCCAGTCCATGAACCACCAGCTGGATGGGTGGGCTTGAAAAAAGGAAAAAGAAGCCAGGGATGTTTGGTGGCGGTGAAAGGGGGGCGCCTCTGCGGGCCTATGCTGAGACATCCCTTCCCCCTGAGGGACCAGCCACAGGATGGTATAGTACAGAATAGAGTTTGTTTAGGGCATGGGAAGGGGAGTTGAGTCAGGGACAGGCAGAGAGACAGAGAGGCAGAGAGAGAGAGAGAGAGAGAGAGAGAGAGAGAGAGAGAGAGAGAGAGAGAGAGAGAGGAGGAGGAGGAGGAGGAGGAGGAGGAGGAGGAGGAGGAGGAGGAGGAGAAGACGACGACGACGGCGACGGCGACGACTGAGGAGGAAGAGGAGGAGGAGGAGGAGGAAGAGGAGGAGGGGGGGCGGTCATGGACATGCGGAAAGAGAAGGGGAGGGAAATGGGGAGAGAAGGGACAGAAGAGAAAGTGGGAAAGAGGAAGAGAGTGAGGAGGGGCCAGCAGCCCCTTTTATATTGAGTCAGGCACGCCTGGCTGTTGCCAGGTAACTGTGGGGCGGAGCCTAGAAGAAATGCCAACAGCCTAGGCAGGCAGACAGAATGAATGAATGAATGAATGAATGAATGAGCGAGCTATAAGAGACTACTCCAGAAGCGCGAACAGCTAGCCTGGGTCAGCACAGCGAGAGGCTCGCTGCCAACAAGCCTCAAACGCTGTCAGGAAATGTAGGCCCTCTTCAAGCCTCCAGCTCTGTCAGCCATCCATCAGGTGCGTCTGCCAGCCTCACGCGTCCGCCAGCCGGAGGTCCTCACTCAAGGACACAAAGGTGGGAATCCTTCGGAATCACACTGTGCGAGCCTGAGGCTTAGGAACCTGAGAGAAGCCTCCGCCAACAGCGCTCCTGGGTTACCGGACGCCACCACTGTATGTGAATGTGCACTGGCTCTTAAAATCTGTATTTATCTTTATTTTATGTATATGAATGTTTTTCCCTGGCATATGTAATGCTACCTGGAGAGGTCAGAAGAGGGCGCCAGCTCCCTCCCCACCCTAGCCCCACCACCGGAAATGCAGTTATCTGGTGAATTGCCACGGGAGCGCTGGGAACCCAATCCAGGTCCTCCCGCAGGGACCATCTCGCCAGCCCCCAAGACCTCCCTCCAACCATGTCCCACAGGAACTGATCCACAGGTGATCTTAGCAAAGAGACTTCGCAATTAATTCTCTTCTGGCCAACAGCTGTAGACTAAGACGGGACGCAGCAGGGCAGACAGACCCACGGGAGTCAGGCGACGCCTGTGAGGTGACCCAGCTTAAGGTGGGGCTCACATCTTACACCAACCACAGCCCCGGCTCCCGGTTGATTTCTAACTGTATCAAGGAAGAGGTTGTTCAAAAAGATCCCCGCCCCCATGAGTCAACCGAATACTACAAGCACCGATGTCCTCACAAGAACTTGTTGGTTCTTGTTGTTTAATTAACCCTGAAACACATACCCGTTTGCTCAATTCTGTCACTTCCTGATCTCCTCCTCCCTGCCCCCCAACTCTTGAAAAGTTGTCTTTCTTCCTCCCTCCCTGGCAGTTCCTGCCTCACAGCCTCCACAGATCCCTTTGAAGACCTCATCCGAGCCCCGAATGGCGGTCGACACTCACGTGCAGCTGCATTGAATAACTTTCCCTTCTACTTCTCCACCCGGATCTAGAACTCACAATGGCGGCCGAGCTCCTATATCCTGAATGGACACACGCCCCGACAGACCCTTTAGAGGAAGTGCCCATGCACGCATGGTGTCACCTTTCCTTCACAGCCCCAGTGAGACCTGAGCGGACCATCCTTCCTCAGCCCCCATCCCCACCCCCCAACCCCCCACCCCACCCCGCAAGCCATTTCACACACAGGCCCTCTCCGTCTCCCGGTATGTCCAGTTGTCTCCGTTCATACCACCGCTAGTCTAGGCTACCCCACTTTGCTCATCTGAAAAAGCGCCAACAACTTCCACCTCTCGCCTCTGAAGATAGCCTGACCTCCCCTGACAACCCGCTCTGGCCGGTTCTTCAGAAGGAAAAGGCTTCCGTCCGCTCTGAACATCGCCCAAGAGCGAGCCGTCGAGCCGCTGTAAAAGCGAAGCACTCCTTTGAGCCTCGCCTTTCGCCTTCGGAACAGGGTCCAGAGCGTCCACCGCACCAGATTGAAATTAAATTCGATACAGGTACGAGGCTTGACAGAGTTCCTGCTCCAAAGTCAATGCTCAGGAGAGGGCAGCTGTGATTTTACGAGCCTCAGTCATCCTGTCTTAACTCATATTAGTCCCTCCTTCATAACACTCCTTGATAAGCCTTTCTTATAGCAAATGTGACCCCACCCCACCCCACCCAGTGACCCCAGGGAGGGCAGTGAGCTGAGTTTCCACAAGCCTCCTTTATTTAACAGCTTGCCCGGCAGCGTTAGAGTCTCTGCCCACAACTTAGTTTCCCTCTTTCCTTCCCTCCTGTCCTTTTCCCTTGGCCGCTCACCCACCAGTGCTGAGCCCAAGGGAAAGAAAGGATGAATGAAGCCTTGCGTGTCTGCTGACCCAGGACTCAGTTTACAGAGGAAAGACACTCCAGTAGAGAACACGCCTTTACGCTTGATCTTAGCCAAAAGGCCGAGAAGCGATGAGAGCATGCCTTTAATTCCAGCACTTGGGAGGATGTCTGTGAGTTCAAAACCAGCCCGGTCTACAAAGCAAGTTCCAGGATATGCTCGGCTGTTACACAGAGAAACCCGGTTTCGAAACCCCAACCTTCCCCAAAACAACAACAACAACGAAAGAAGAACCATACATTCCAGCAACGGCTCACAGAGATGTCTGATAACCTTCCTGTGCAAGAAGTCAGTTGACTGTGTGTAGACTCGGTTCTTTGACCATAAATCCCTAGCCTTGAAATCCATTCCCTTTGATTGGTTCAGTTTAATCCATTGATTTTCCCTTTAGGTTATGAAGACAGAGAGTTCTAGAAGCAATGTAATGCATAACACTTATTGGACTTGGCTCTTCTGTCTTCACAGGAATGTAGGACTGGAAGCCATGAGGGGTCAAGAATCACAGAGTCAGCAAGTGGACAGCTGGGTAGATCCAGACGAGGGAACAGAGCCTTCCATGCCTCGCTGGATATAAAACCACCACCCGAGTGTGTCTGAAATGGGGATCTGTATCTCCTCGTACATTCAAAGGCTTCCGAAAGCAAGGGCTGGTTACTCTCTTACTAACTCTAACAGGCCTTTCTATTTTACACTTACTTTGCCCATCGCTTCCAGCAAGGCTTGTGCTATGGAATCGGCTTACTTAGATGAACCACTAATGTTTCGATGGACCTGAAATGCTTCCAAAACCACCAATCTGAAGACCGTTTGGAGAAAAGTCAAGAGTGTGCCCAAGCAGAGTCGTCAGAACCTCGGTTGCGGCTAGACTGCCAGCCTGTGGAGGCTTTCTCTGCCTTAGAAGCGGCTGGGTTGGTGTCTAGAGCTGAGTGCAGGGAGAAAAAGCTGAAGTTAGCATGCCAGCTGCGCTCAGTAGGTCTTTGTCAATTGACGCGGGCTAGGATTATTGGGGTAGCGAGAACTTCGATGGAGACAATGCTTTCCTCAGATAGGCCTGCAGAGAAACCTGTAGGCGGTTCTCTTGATGAATGGTTTACATAGGAGGGCCAAGCCCACTGTGGGCGGTGTCATTCCTAGGCAGGTGGTCCTGGGTTGTATAAAAGAGCAGGCTGAGCAGGTCAGGACGCAGCATTCCTCCATGACCTCTGCTGCAGTGTCTGCCTCCAGGTCCATGCCTTGAGCTCCTGCCCCGACTTCCTCCACGACTGTAATATGGAAGTGAAATTTACTCACTCCCCCCCAAGTTGCTTTTGGTTATGAGGTTTATCACAGCAACAGAAACCTAAGACATAAACTTTAAAAAGAATTTTTTTTAAATTGTATGTTTATGAACACGTGTGTGTGTGTGTGTGTGTGTGTGTGTGTGTGTGTTTGGTGGTAGAGTGGGAGGGGGGAATACACACACATGCGGGTACACACAGACTCCAGAAGAGGGTGTCTGATCCTCTGGAGCTGAAGTTTCAAGCATTGTGAGTTGCCCCGTGGGTGCTGGAAACTGAACTCCAGGCCTCTGCAAAGGCAGTGAATATAATTCAAGCTGAGCCATCTCTACAGCCTCCATTAAGTCAACGGTGTCTGCAAAATGAGTAAGTGATTGTAGAAAGAATATCCTGTGTATTGCATGAAGGCATCGCTTGCCTATTAAAAAGCGTATGGCCTGTGGCTTAGGCAGGAAATAGAAGGAAGGTGGGGTATCTGAGAGAAGAGAGAATTCTGGGATAGAGCCAAGGGAAAGATTCACCTGGGAAGACGTGAGGAGACAGATGTATGGTACCAGAGCACAGGTACCCAGCCACAAGACAGAATGTAGGCCAAAATAAAAGGGTCATCTTAAGTCATTATTCTAGCCAGAGAGAGGCCTCGCTACATGGCCAAGGCATTTTGGGTCTGAGCCTTCTTTCTGGGAGCACGGGGTTGGGAGGAAGAACCAGACCCAAACGTTCACAAGTAATCTCAAAGTAAGATTGTTGAAATTCTCAAACGAAATGGTTCTTTGAATAGTCAAGGTTGTCTAAAACAAAGTAGCAGCAAATAAATAATAGCTTTAAAAAAAGGAAAAAAAAAAGCTAACATCATATGATGTTCTCCTATGTCCACAGACTGCAGGAATCACTCAGGAATACTCGGGAATGTAATTTTAGAATTCGAAAGATGGACCAGTGGTTAAGAGTGCTTGCTACTATTTCAGAGGAGAGTTCAGTTTCCCATATTGGTTCACAAGCTGTTAGTTCCTGCTCCAGGAGATCTGAGGTCCTCTCCTGGCCCTTTTAAGGCACACACACAAAATAAAATAACCCTTTAAAAATACTAAATGTAGGCCGGGCATGGTGGCACACACCTGTAATCCCAGCACTCTGGGAGGCAGAGGCAGGCAGATTTCTGAGTTCGAGGCCAGCCTGGTCTACAGAGTGTGTTCCAGGACAGCTAGGGCTATACAGAGAAACCCTGTCTCGAAAAACCAAATAAAAAAATACTAAATGTAATTTCTATGTCAATACAAGGCTTACAAGATTGAAATTTCCAAGCGAGGGAGATCCCCCACTGGACCGTGGGTTTCGAGCATGTGAGGGTAGACTGAGGTCCTGCCCTGCAGTCTGCGATGTGGGTCCCTTTCCAGACACATGAAGATGTGGTCCACAGAGGGGAAGGCTGGGAACTGGGTGGAGCTGACCTATCTCTCCTCTCTCTTCCTCCATGATAGAGTCTTCTGCTCTCTGCTTTATATAGGAAGCATCTTTTGTTGTTGTTGTTATTGTTTGTTTTGTTTTTGTTTTTTTTTTTTCGAGACAGGGTTTCTCTGTGTAGCCCTGGCTGTCCTGGAACTCACTCTGTAGACCAGGCTGGCCTCGAACTCAGAAATACGCCTGCCTCTGCCTCCTAGAGTGCTGGGATTAAAGGCATGCGCCACCACTGCCCGGCTATAGGAAGCATCTTAATATTTCAATAAAAGCAGTGAGAATCTATTTGGGTGGCTGTCTTCAGCTTAAATAGGGCTTTGGACAGGAAGGAAAGGGTTTTCATTTTAGTTCATGACTACTGTAGATGTAAGTCATGATATCCAGAATAATCAAGCCAGTTGTCTGTATAGATGTTTAGAGAAATGCTGGGGCAGACAAGACTTGAGAACTGATTGACAAAACAATATATCCAAACTGGTTAGGAGGAGTCGAACATGAACATGGCGACTATTTGTCTGGGGTCACTATGGCCGTGATGAGACACTGTGACCACAAGCGAGCTTGTTTGACTTACACTTCCGCACTGCAGTCCATCCCTGAAGGAAGCCGGGACAGGAACTTCAGCAGTCCTGGTGCGTGCAGGCAGGAGCTGAGGCAGAGGTCATGAAGGGGTGCTGCTTACATGCTTGCTCCTCCCAGATTGCCCAGCCCAGGGGTGGCCCCGCCCACAATGATCAAAATGACCCTCCCACATTAATCACAATTTAAAAAAAAAAAAAGCCCTATTGACTTGCCTCCAGGCAGACCCTATGGGGGCATTTTCTCATTTGAGGGTCTCTCTTCTCAGATGACTTCAGCTTGTGCCAAGCTGACATAAAGCTTACCATTACACAGTCATTTAATGCTGAACAGTAGAATTTGTACATGACAGAAAGGTGTTTCCAGGGAAAGGCGCCTGTGACCTATGATTATGATGACTCTTTTTGGAATCTCTCTCCCTCTCTGACATCTATGTGACAGGACAGGTGGGTATGCGGGTGGGGATTGTCAGCTTTTTCTTCTTGGCCTGAGCCCTCCTAGACGAGAAAAAAGGGACATTTGCAGCAACTCCAAGCAAAAAGGGTTACAAACATCCTTTTACTATAATGCTAGAAATAATCCGCTTGGGGCTGGGCGGTGGTGGCACACGCCTGTAATCCCAGCACTTGGGAGGCAGAGGCAGATGGATCTCTGAGTTCGAGGCTAGCCTGGTCTACAGAGTAAGTTCCAGGACAGCCAGAGCTATACAGAAAAACCCTGTCTTGAACAAAACAAAACAAATCAAAACAAAACACACACACAAAAAAAAACCAACCAAACAAAAAAGAAATAATCACTTCCAATGGTATAAAACCATGTAGGATTATACAGCATGAGAGATTTTTAATGCATTTGTGTGTGTATGTGTGTACATGTGTGTGTGTGTGTTTGTGTACACATATACACACATGCCACAACAGATCCATGGAGGTCAGTGGACAGCCTGCAGAAGCTGCCTCTCTCTTTCTACCATATGGGTTATGGGGATCAAACTCAGTTGTCAAGTTCGGAAGGTGAGCTAGCTCACAAAAGATTGTTATACATGTTGGTCCCTAAGGAGGAAGCATGGTTTGCCTCATGTTTGGCTGTGGGTCTCTGGAGCCCAGGGAAGCCTCCAGAAGACAGGAAGGGGAGGAAGAGAGGCGGAGGATGCCACAAGAAAATCCTGTCAATCAATCAACCTGGACTCACAGGAGCTCACAGTGACTGAACACCCAACCAGGTCAGCCAGGGACTGACCTAGGTCCTATAGGTTAGAGTTGTGTAGCTTCTAACAGTGAGCAGAGGCACTGTCTCTGACTCCTTTTCCTGCCTTGGGGGTTCTTTTCCTCCTACTGGGTTGCCTCATCCATCCTCAGTACAAGGGAGGTGCCTAGTCTTACTGCAACTTGATATGCAGTGGTTGGTTGCTATCAATTGAAGGGTCGCTCTTTTCTGAAGAGAAACAAAGGAGGGGTAGATGGTGGGAGGGGGCAGAGGGAAGGTGTGGAGAGGAAGGAAGGGGGGAAACTGAAGTTGGGGTGTAAAAAAAAGAAATTATATATGCACATATATATATATATATACACACATGCATCTATGTATATATGTACATATACATGTATACATATATACACACATAAACATATATGTTATATGAATGCACATGTGTGTATTCACATAAGTGTATATGCATACAAACATGTGTGTACATATACACACCTATATGTAAGCATATATGTATATGCATATGTTATACACATGTATACATATACTTGTATGTGTATACACACAAATATACATATACATATACATATACATGTGTACATATATGAATATATACATATGTGAATACATACATATGAATATATACATGTGTAGATACATATAAATATGCATGTATATATGTAAATATATATGTGTGTACATGCACATATCTATACGTATATACATATACATATGCATATACATGTACATTTACATATATACATATATCAAATGTTCAGTGGCAGGCATGGAACCATCTGGAAGGACTTTGATGAAGACAGCATCCCCAGAAGACAGAAGCTCCTGGGCAAAGAGAAAGTAAATGGTTCTAAGACAGCCCTGGCGTTAAGAAGGAAACCCTACTGTATGTTAGAGGCCAAGTGGAGGGGCCTAGATAACAGAGAAGGCATCCCTAAATCCTGAACCCCTTGGTTGGGGGAAGGACAGTGACTCTATGGAGTTCCCAACACACCCTTGAGCCCAGCGCAGTCCTCTTTTGACCTTCCAAAGTCTGTGCCTGACAACACTGCCAAGAGTGAGGTTGCTTTCCCAAACTGGCTGGCATTTAAACACTAAGCTCCAGGATCGAGTTCCGTGTCCATACATGCCTCTCCTCGGTTCGCATCGCGTCGTACTGGTTATGCGACCCAGGGCAATTTACTTAACCTTTATGTTCTCTCATCTGGCAAGCAGGTGCTATCTTTCCCAACCGCAAATAGAGGAAGTGAGATCATCCGGACAAAGCCTTTCAAAGAGTACTTGGCGCTCCCTGAACGCTACCAGACTTTTACTGCTGCTGGTGGCGGCGGATGGTGCTTAAGCAAAACAGAGCGCCTGGCTGTCTTCTCTCTGGCTCAGGAAGGGTGGTGGCATGGAAAGCTGGTGACACAAACATTCGCCCTTTCATGGGTGCTTAAGCCTTGAGACACCCGCTCTGGGGCTCTGTTTTAACCGGCCCCTGTTCTCCGCCTATACTACCAACTTGAGCAGCTTTTTCTCCATCACTGACCTCTGGCCCCCGGGTAAGAGGGGCGGCATTCACAGAACCGAAGTGAGCATGCTCCAATGAAGCCACATCACACCCTGTCCCCGACAGCAGCCACCCCACCTCTGAGGTTCACTGCCAGCTCCTCTGAGGTCAACCCCCCCCCCCCCGCCCGCAGCAGCAGCATCTCTGGTTTCATTTCTGCTTCCCAACTTCTGCTACTGAAAGAAAAAAAAAATGTCTGAGATATCAAATATGTCTACTTAAAGTGGGAAATGGGGGTTTACTCCTGAGGAAGTTCTAAAAGTGGTTAGTTTGAGTTTCATTGGTTGTTTTTACCGAGACAAAGTCTCATGTAGTTTGGGCTGGCTTTGAACCTGCGATGTACTTAAAAGTGACCTAGAACTCACAGTTCTACTGTCTACACCTTCTGAACACCAGGATTACAGTGTACTACCACACTTGGTCGCACGTGGTGCTAAGGACTAAACCCATGGTCTCGTGCTTGCCAGTTAAGCCTTCTACCAAAGGAGCACATGGACAGCCTTGCTTCCGAAGCTAGTTTTATGCGCTAACCCACAATGATGCTAACAGCGTTAAATTGAAATTTTTTGATTTGTAGATAACTTTTCACCTCTTCATCGTTCAAAAATGCAAGAGTCGGCGGATGCATGAAAACAAATGAAGTCTGGAAGCTGTGAGGAAAAGCCAGAAAGATTCTACAAAAGTTGGAAGATCCACCAGAGAGACATAGTTCTCATTATGCCTGTTCTTTTTCCTTCTTATGTTCTTTACTATGATCCATCTAGCCTCAGGCTTTCTCCTCTCTTCTTTCTTCGTCCTCCGGAAAGAAGATGATCCTCAGAGACAGTCCAACATGGAGAAAAGTGAACCGGACAGAGGGAAGAAGACAGAGAAGAGAGGAAAGACATGGGCTTCCGGTAATCATCTTAGCACGGGCAGACAGCAGCACTCCACACTTTGCAGTAACCAGAGCCAGTAGGGCCTCATTGTTTTCTCTTGGGTGCCACACAATTGGATTTTCCTATCTTCTGATGGAAGGAGTCCTACTGGAAACTGATCATTAAGTATCAGAAGCAAGCCAGTTCCAGACCAGTCTTGCCTGGGCCAGTCCTGATCCTGCATTGTAAGTAGGTAAGGATCCGACTTAGTTTGAGTTTTATTGCTGTGAAGAGACACCATGACCACAGCAACTCTTATAAAGGAAAACATTGAGTTGGGGCTGCCTTACAGAGTTCAGAGGTTCAGTCCAGTATCATCATGGCGGAAGCATGGCAGCATCCAGGCAGCCATGGTGCAGGAGGAGGAGCTGAGAGTTCTACACATGGATCTGCAGGCAGCCTTAGAAGGGGACTCGGTGCCACACTGGGTATAGCTTAAGCATAGGAGACCTCAAAGCCTGCCCCCACAATGACTCACTTCCTCCAACAAGACCACGCCCACTCCAACAAGCCACACCTCCCAATAGTGCCATTCCCTATGTACCAAGCATTTAAACACTTGAGTCTACAAAGGCCATTCCTAGTCAAACCACCATAGGACCCTACCACTCAAGTCCCTCAAGGCACCGATTCCTTGAAGAGATGTCTCGAGAAACACTTAGGCTCTCTGGCCAAGTGTCTACTATGTCTCATGGTTCAAGGTTCCCAGGAACCAAGTATAAAGAGCAGAGATTTCATTCATAAGAAATAAAAGCCCCAGACCCATGCCACTTACTCTACACCACCTATAGGACACATAGGGGCGTTGAGGTCTAACTGTGCTCAACCCCACCAGTACCAAACACATTACCAAGAGTATTCTTTCTAGTTGGCTGTGTCCAGTTTATGAAACTATAGACAATGAGCCAGGAGACTACTTGAGAAGAGGTGGTATCCATGATCCCCAGGGTACAGAGAGACTGTGCATCTGTGTCAGCTACAGAACTGGGGAAGAGAAAAGAAGAAACCAGATTCAGCAGTTCAAACAACACAAGTCCTCAGGATTTCAGGTCTCACTGGTCTATGCAAGCTAGCCTGGTCTAACAGTCTTCCATGCTAAGTGTTGGCAAGGGCTCATAGCCGAGACTAGCAACACTTTAACAGGCCCTGCATCCTGATCCTGTACATCTCTTTCTCCGGGGTACTGATTTGGGCAAACGGTGAGGAAAAATAATCTGTTCTCCAAAGAAGTGCTTTGATGTGTGACGGTGGCGTCCCTGGGACTTTATTCAAATGTATACAATGGATAGGGTCAGATGAGCCCCACCCCTTTTCCTTCCTCCAACTCTCCTGCATTGGATGCTTCACGTTAATGGGAAGGCATGCATGCCCCTTCCAGGTTAACTAACATCCTTCTGACTGGAGTTGAGGCCGGTTCCACAGCAGGGAGCTGCACGCCTGCTACTGTAACCCTGGCCAACATCCCGTGGTCCTCGAGCAAACACCTTTACTGTCATTTTTCCTAAATGGTCAGATTGCCTTTTAACAACATTTATAGCCACAGACCTGGACTTCTTTCAACCTTCAGTCAGGGAAGCTTTGTCTTTCTGGATGCAGTCAATGGAGGAATGTCTAACTGGTCAAAGTCCCAAGGATAAGAGATTGAGTGTTCGCCGATGGGACACCCGTATCACTCCCCATACCCCTAAGGCTCGGAAAACACCCCCGGGAAAGAAGCGGAGAGCATTCAGGCTGGGAGGGGCACAGTAAAGGGCTGTCTTCTGCGCACAACACGGTTACAGCTATGACTATAAACTCACGGCATCTGCGGTTACCTGCAGAGACCTGCACAAGGCTTTATTTAATCTTACTAAGCTCTCAGGCTGGGCGTGGTGGCACGCACCTTTAAGGAGTAGTAGCACTCAGGAGGCAGAGGCAGGAGGATTTCTGAGTCCGTGGCCAATGTAGACTACACAAGCCCGGTCCAGATTTAAGTAACGAAACAAGGACTGGAGAGATGGATCAGTGAGGAAGAGCACCGACCGCGCTTCTAGAGGTCCTGAGTTCAATTCCCAGCAACCACGTGGTGGCTCACAACCATCCGTAACGGGGATCCGATGCCCTCTTCTGGTGTGTCTGAAGAGAGTGACAGTGCTCACATACTTAATAGATTTTTTTTTTTTTTGATTTTTGGTTTTTTCGAGACAGGGTTTCTCTGTATAGCCCTGGCTGTCCTGGAACTCACTCTGTAGACCAGGCTGGCCTCGAACTCAGAAATCCACCTGCCTCTGCCTCCCAAGTACTAGGAGTACAGGTGTGCGCCACCACCGCCCGGCTAATAGATCTTTTTTTTAAAAAAAAAAAAAAAAAGTCAATAAATAAATAACAAAACAAAACCCCTGTCTCAAAAGACAGACAAGCAAACAGAGTCACAGGATTCCACCATGTTCTCTGCTCTTATAGATATGTGACACAGAACAGACAGCTTCAATCAGCCTGCTCGCATACAGCTTTAAGTAAGAACTGGTCCCCAAACACCAGAGCAAGGACGGTAAACTATAAGCAAAAAAGCAGTTTCTTGGTTCCCTGTGACTCAGAATCCAAACAGCCAGAAACCAGCTTCTCAAGGAGATGAGTGACTAAGGCTGACACACTGGAGGTCAATATGGGACACAGAGACTTGCAGACAAGGACACTCAGAGGACCAGAGAGAACACGGCAGCATTGAGCTCTCGGCAGCATGGCGTATGAGACTGCGAACACGGCACAGAGACAGACAGACAAGAGGGCGTCGGTCCTCACTTGGCTGATCCGGAAGATGCGTGCCCGGTGAACGTGGGAAGCTCTCGGCGTTTGTCACCGTAGAAGCCTGGTGCTATCAGAGGGAGGCATCTGGGGAGGGTCACACCCGAGCTTGCTGTGTTGGGAAACATTATCCTCTCCCCCAGAACACACAGATAATGTCTCCATGTGCTCTCAAGCCAGTAAGTACTCTGTAGGAGAAGGGTAGCCCCCTGGGGAAAGTCACTAAAGCAAGCCCACTAAAAAGTGTGCAGTGGGATTTGGATCAGAGACAACAGGGGAAGCTGAGATTTTCCTCTAAGGCTGGTGGCTCCTGGGGCTGTTGACACAGGTCAGTGCTTGCTCTTGCAGAGGATGCTGGGTTCAGGTTTCCGGCACCCACGTGCAAGCTCACAACTATTCATCCGTCCAGTTCCAGTGGAGCCAACCCTCTTCTGCCCTCCATGGATACCAGACACATAGTACATATGCATATCTCAGGCAAAACATACAGTTACACTTTCAAAAAAAAAAAATGATTGGAGATTCAAGTGGCCAGCTAAGGACGGTCAGGACACTGAGCCTGCACAAACAGTTGTAAGCAGAGACTGAATCCTAGGTACCGTGAAGAGACACCACGGAGCAAGCCAACAATTTAAAAAAAGCCTTTATCGGGGCGGTGGTGGCGCACGCCTTTAATCCCAGCACTTTGGAGGCAGAGGTGGGTGGATTTCTGAGTTGGAGGCCAGCCTGGTCTACAGAGTGAGTTCCGGTTTAATTGGAGGCTTGCTTCCAGTTTCAAAGGCCGTGGAGCATGGCAGCAGTAAGGCGGGCATGGCGCTGGAGCAGTAGCTGAGAGCTTACATCCTGATGGCTCCCACGCTCTTCCTGAGGTCCTGAGTTCAACTCCCAGCAACCACGTGGTGGCTCACAACCATCTGTAGTGGGATCTGATGCCCTCTTCTGGTGTGGCTGCAGACAGCTACATGTGCTCACATACATAAAATAAATAAATAATTCTAACAAAATAAAATAAACAAAACATAAGGGACGAACATGTCCCAGCCTTTGCTCTTCACAAGCAGCCACTGAGCAAGAAGACGCACTTGCTACTGCCGTGATAAAACACCATAACCAACCTTGGGGCAGGAAAGGGTTACCATCACGGCTCACCGTCAAAGGCCACAAACGGAAGGAAGGCAAGTATCCAGAGGCAGAGGCAGGAGCTGAGGCAGAAGCCATGGAAGACTGCTGCTAATTGGCTCCTGGTGGCCCGCTCGGCCTGCTTTCTTAGAGAACCCAGGTCCAGCTTTTCCTTCTTTTTAGATTTATTTCTTTATTTTATGTATATGAATAAATCATTGCTTTCTTCAGACACAGCAGAAGAGGGCATCGGATCCCATTACAGAGGGTCGTGAGCCGCTGTGTGGTTGCTGGGAATTGAACTCAGGACCTTCGGAAGAGCAGCCACAGTCAGTGCTCTTAGCCGCTGAGCCATCTCTCCAGCCCCTCTGCTCCTCGGCCTTTTGGCTAAGATCAAGTAAGAACCCAGGTCCACTTGCCCAGCACTCTGGGAGGCAGAGGCAGGTGGATTTCTGAGTTCGAGGCCAGCCTGGTCTACAAAGTGAGTTCCAGGACAGCCAGGACTACACAGAGAAACCCTGTCTTAAAAAAACCAAATCCAAAAAACCAAAGGGGCGGGGGGGGGGGGGGGGGGGGGGGGTGGTCGGAAATAGTTTTAAGCTGTCCTATTAAGTCTGGCTTTTTGTTGTTTTAATTTACAATTGATTCTCATGTGTTTTTTTCCCTTACTCTCTTCATTTTTTATTCTCTCCTATAAATAGTTCAATTCTTTATTCTCTTTTAACTGGTCTGCCTTCACGTTCAATACTCTAACTTTCATGGCTTCTGATTTCTGGCGTTCTCTCTCTCTCTCTCTCTCTCTCTCTCTCTCTCTCTCATCCTTTACAGCTTTCAGTTTATAATGGCTCCGCCTTCCCCACACCTGCTGTGTCTGAGAGCTGTCCACAGCACGGTGGCTGGCAGTGTGGGTTTCGCTTCACTTCTCGGTCAGGCTCACCGCTGTGTGTTCCTGCCTTTCCCACGCAGTGCGGTGTTGAGGCTTGGTCTGCTGCTGTCTCTTGTCATGCTAAGTGTGACCCCCAAGATCCGACCTGCCCCAGAGAGGAGAGAGTCTCCACAAGGACCCAAGGGACCATACATGACTATGCCCCCCAAGTTATTTCTGATTGGTGACTAAAGACGCCAACAGCCAATAGCCAGGCAGAATTGAGATAGGCGGGGCTTGGTGTTCCAGGCCTTGAGATCACAAGAAGAGAGAAGCAGCTGGAGAGATGGGTTAGAAATCAAGAAAGCATAGCCATGGGGCTAGAGAGATGGATCAGCTGTTAAGAGTATTGGCTGCTCTTCCTAGAGGTCCTGAGTTCAAATCCCAGCAACCACATGGTGCCTCGCAACCACCTGTAATGGGATCTGATGCCCTCTTCTGGTGTGTCTGAAGACAGCTACAGTGTATTCAAATATAAAAAAATAAATAAATCTTTAAAAAAGAAAAAGAAAAAATAGAAAGAGCAGAGTCCTGAGGGCTGGCCAATCAGAGTGAAGAACAGCTCAGATGAAACATAGTGATAACTCGGGGTTATCGATAGGAAAGTAGATTCTTAGAGCATAGAGGGTAGACATCTGCCCGGCTCTTGTGCTGATTAAGATGTATTTTAATAATAAAGATTGTGTGTATCTGGGAACTAAGTGGTCAAGGGCGGGGTGGAAACTCAAGATTGGAATTAAATACTTTCTACCATGGTGCTACAGCGTGTATATATCTACATCCTAGACACTGCTGGGGTTGGGAAGATGCTCAGCTGTTAATCTTCCTTCCTGGGTCACTGAAGAGTCGAGGACCCTGATATTCACACAACCTATGCCAACCTGAACTTCAGTGAACGCCTGAACCCAAAGAGTAAGCACCTCAGCCAGTGACCACTTGGGCAGATCTATCTAAGCTGGAACACTGGGCTGAGACTGTGAACTTATTAAATCAGGCCAACAGACCTTGGCAGGCATCATAAACTCACAGGAAACCATGAGACAGTATCAACTTGGCAACACAGAGAAACCAAGATTCCTACAAAGACTAGGTTGGTTGTGAGACTGTGATGGTTTGTATATGCCCGTCCCAGGGAGTGGCACTATTAGAAGGTTGGAGGAAGCCGAGCTTGGTGGCGCACACCTTTAATCCCAGCACTTGGGAGGCAGAGGCAGGCGGATTTCTGAGTTCGAGGCCAGCCTGGTCTACAGAGTGAGTTTCAGGACAGCCAGGGCTATACAGAGAAACCCTGTCTCGAAAAAACCAAAAAAAAAAAAAAAAAAAAAAAAGGTTGGAGGAAGTGTTGTTGGAGGAAGTGTGTCATGGGGGATGGGCTTGGAGATCCTCCTCTAGATGCCTGAGCATGCCCAGTCTGTTTCTGGCTTCCTTTAGATAAAGACATAGACCCCTCACCTCCTCCCGCACCATGCCTGCCTGGATGCTGCCATGCTTCTGCCTTGATGACAATGGACTGAACCTCTGAGCCTGTACACCAGCCCCAATGAAATGCTGTCTTTTCTAAAACTTGCCTTGGTCATGGTGTCTGTTCACAGCAGTGAAACCCTGGCTGAGACAGCCTCCGAGTGTACCTAACAAACAACGACCATTGCTTCGTGATGAATGGGAACCAAGACGTAGCAGGGTTGACCCTGGCTCACATAGGCAACGCCGGGGATCATCATCACAGCAGCAGAGGGATGATGCCTGCAAGGGACCGATAACTAATAGCAAGAGGGGGCGGGGCTGCCACTCTTCACGGCAGAACCAGGAGCACGAAGGCAGCCAATCGGAGAACAGCTGGACAAGGCCAAGTGAGAGGAAGAAGCTGGAAGGAAGCATTGGTGAGGCGAGGTAGCGCCCTGCCTGCTGAGGAAGGGGGCAACAACTAGACTAGACGGCCATTGGGGCACCATAAGCTCCATTTGACCTAATGCTGCTTGTATTCTAAGGCTAATTTGGGTTCCCCAAAAACTGTTGAGAGGGAGAGGGGGAGAGGGAAAGAAAAACATACTACACTGAGGGACCCCGCCCCCCACTGAATTCTGATTGGTAACTAAAGAAGACAGCATCCAATAGCTGGGAGAGATGAGACATGGGCGGGGTTTAAGTTTCCCAGGCTCGGGTCCATGAAGAAGAGGAAGGAGAAAGAGAAAGAAGCCGCCATGGCTGGGGACCAAGAGAACATGGCCCAGAGGGCTGCCTGGTGGGCGTTAAGAGCAGCCCAGAAGGAACCTAGTAAATAGTGAGTGATAACATGGGATTACGGATGGGAAGGTAGATTCGAACAGCGTGGAGGGCAGGCAGTCGCCCAGCCATTGTGCTGCTTAAGGCGTATTAAAATAGTAAGCCTCAGGCTGGAGAGATGGTTCAGTAGTTAAGAGCACTGACTGCCCTTCCTAAGGTCCTGAGTTCAAATCCCAGGAACCACATGGTGGCTCACAACCATCCGTAATGAGATCTGACGCCCTCTTCTGGGTTGTCTGAAGACAGTTACGGCATACTTACATATAAACCTTTTATATAGATATAGATATAGATATAGATATAGATATAGATATAGATATAGATATATAGATATAGATATATATGGTGTGTGTGTGTGTGTGTGTGTGTGTGTGTGTGTCTTTCATCCAGGAACGTAAATGGTATGAGGCAGGTAGCCACAATGGGATTTTTAATAATTTTAACAACACGTTAGTACTTTCCAGAAACCACACTGATGGCTTCTCCATCAATGCCACCTCACAGAGGGAGGTGACAGCAGGAAGCAAGACATCCTTTACACCTTGAGTACCAAACGCCGAGGAGTAGGAGTTTGCCAAAAAATATCTACCTAGCAAGGGTTCTCATCAAACCTTTTCTGTAGAAGTCGCACAGAGTTAAGTAGACAAAATAGAAGGTGTCCTAAACTGCCAAAGGGAGATTGGTCCCGAGGAGGAAGAGGAGGGAGAGGAGGACAAAGAGGAGGAGGAGGAGGAGGACGACGAAGAAGAAGAAGAAGAAGGAGGAGGAGGAGGAGGAGGAGGAGGAGGAGGAGGAGGAGGAGGAGGAGAAGGAGAAGGAGAAGGAGAAGGAGAAGGAGAAGGAGAAGGAGAAGGAGAAGGAGAAGGAGAAGGAGAAGGAGAAGGAGAAGGAGAAGGAGAAGGAGAAGGAGAAGGAGAAGGAGAAGGAGAAGGAGAAGGAGAAGGAGAAGGAGAAGGAGAAGGAGAAGGAGAAGGAGAAGGAGAAGGAGAAGGAGAAGGAGAAGGAGAAGGAGAAGGAGAAGGAGAAGAAGAAGAAGAAGAAGAAGATAGAAAGGAAGGAAGGAGGAAGGAAGGAGGAGGAAGGAGGAAGAAGAAGAAAGAAGCCAGGATATGTTTTGTAGAGTGAGGTACAGTGAGGTGGGAGGGGTGTCTTGGCGGGGCCATCCTGAGGCGTCCCTTCTCCCTAGGTACTAGCTACTGTAGAACAGTTTATTTAGGGAATGGGAAAGGGGGTTGAGGAGGGAGTAGCAAGAGAGAGAGAGAAGAGGCTGATCAGGAATATGTGAAGATAGAGGGGGGTGGGGGATGGAAAGAGGGAGAAAAGAGAGACTCAGAGAGTGGGGAGAGAACGAAAGGCCCCTTTAATAGTAAGCCACTGGCCGTTGCCAGGTAACTGCTGGGCGGAGTCTAAAAGGAAAGCTGACCGTGCTCATATATTAAAATTTTGGAAAAAAAAATAAAAGAATATCGACTTTCCTAGATTTTAACTTAAACACATATAGCGCTTTTGGAATATAAAATGCCGAGTATGTTCCAGTGCAGTTGTTTAATGGGTGAAGGCACTCACTGCCAGGCTTGACGACCTAGTTCAGTTCCCAGGATTGTGTGGCAGACAGACAGAGGGACAGGCGATGATTCCAAGTTGTCCTCTGACCTCTACATACATGCTGTGGCGTGTGCAACACACACACACAGAGTAAAGAGTGAAACAAAAAATACCTCTAACTGATTCTTAAGCTTTAAAAGATATTGTCACTGTAAAGGTAAGTTTTGGGAGCTGGAGAGACGGCTCAGTGGTTAAGAGCACTGGCTGCTCTTCCAGAGGTCCTGAGTTCAAATCCCAGCAACCACATAGCTTTTAATTCCTGTTTCAAGGGATCTGACACCCTCACACAGACATACATGCAATCAAAACACTAGTGTGGGCCTGGAGAGATGGCTCAGGCATTGAGAGCACTGACTGCTCTTCCAGAGTCCTGAGTTCAAATCCCAGCAACCACATGATGGCTCACAACCATCTGTCATGGGATCCAGTGCCCTCTTCTGTGTGTCTGAAGACAGCTACAGTGTACTCATACATAAAAATAAACAAGCCAAGAGGTGGTGGCGCACGCCTTTAATCCCAGCATCTGGGAGGCAGAGGCAGGCGGATTTCTGAGTTCGAGGCCAGCCTGGTCTACAGAGTGAGTTCCAGGACAGCCTGGGCTACACAGAGAAACCCTGTCTTGGGGGAAAAAAAAACCGAAATAAATAAATAAATAGATAAATAAATAAAATTTAAAACACCAATGTGTATAAAATAAATTATTAAAAAAACAAAAATGTAAACAAAACAAAAAACCCTTAGCCAATTGTACTTTCCCATAAAGACAAGGTCACAATATAACTTTTATTTATTTTTAATATATAATTTTTTTAAAGAAAGAGAAATTAGTTGGGTATGGTGACACATACCTTTAATCCCAGCACTCGGAGGGAGAGGTAGGCAGATCTCTTGAGTTCTACAGAGGCCAGGACAGAGAAACCCTGTCCCGAAAACAAAACTGAAAAAGTACCTGGAGAGAAATTATAACTACATTCAGCAAGTGTGCATACTTAACAACATACAGGAAATAAAAATCTAATAAGAAATTTACGGATTTGAGTGATCCGCCCAGCAGGGATTCAGAACTACCCCTGACATCTTTTGTATCTTGGTGTATAAATCTAGTTGGACCCAGGTGGTGGTGGTACACATCTTTAGTCCCAGCATTTGGGAGGCAGAGGCAGGCGGATTTCTGAGTTCGGGGCCAGTCTGGTCTACAGAGTGAGTTCCTGGATAGCCAGGTCTACACAGAGAAACCCAGTCTCGGGAAGAAAAAAACAAAAAACAAAAAACAAAAAAATTAGTTGCTGAGAAGAAAGGACACTGATAATTTCAGGGACATTTTTATTTCATTGGGGGTGGGGTGGTAGTGGGAGGGGACACCCTCGGTGTGCTCATAAAGGTCGGGGGTCATCCTGAACGAGACACTTCTCTCCTTCGATTATGTGGGTCCCCGGGACCGGAGTTCAAGTTAGCAAGCTGGGTAGCCAGCCAGCCTCTATCACCGGAGCCATCTCACCAGCCCGTTCTTCGGATTCTTAAGAGGGTGACCCACCCAAGGAGAAAGGTTCTCTCTAGAATAGAGTCTCCGCCTTAGCGAGGATTGGAAATCCTGGCTGCTTTCCATCGAAGTCCCCAGCAGGAATGAACTGAAATACAGACACAGACTCAGAACCCCTCAAGCTTCAGACACAGCGTGAGCCTTCCTTCTAGGCTCCGCCCACGTTACCTAGCAACAGCCCGGGTAGGCCAGGTTTGCTATAAAGGGGAGGTTCGCCCTCCTTATGCTCTCTCCGCCCCTTTTCTCTCTCTGACCTCTTTCTCCCCCCCCCCATATGTCTCTGTCTCTCTGTGTCTTTGTCTCTCTCCCTCCCCCCATCCCCCCACCCCCACCCCCGTCTTTCTGTCTCTACGCCCTTCATTCCCCATCCCATGCCCCGAAATAAACTCTGTTCTATACTAGACCTGTCTATGGCTGGTGCTTTGGGAGGAAGGGGATACCTCAGCACGGTCCTCTGAGTCATCCCTCCCGTCGCACCACACTGTGCTCTATAAAACATACCCCTGGTTTTAGAAATACACGGCAGTAAGGCTCCCGACCCCAATCACGCGCAGAGACAGCTTGACCCGGGAAGTTTCGACACACCCAGGCTGGCTCACAGGAAATGTGGGGAACAGAAAAATGGGGCAGAGACTGAAGGGAGGGCCATCCAGAGACTGCCCCACCTAGGGATCCGTCCCATCTGCCAAACCCTGACACTATTGCTGATGCCAAGAAGCGCTCACTGACAGGAGCCTGGTATAACTCCCCCATGAGAGGCTCTGCAGGTCCTTGACCAACACAGATGCAGTTACAGCCAACCATCGGCCTGAGCCCGGGGACCCCAACGGAGGAGTCAGAGGAAGGACTGGAGTTGCTGAGGGGGATTGCAACCCCACAGGAAGAACAATATCAACTAACGAGACCCCACCCCACCCCCAGAGCTCCAGGGGACTGAATCGCCAACCAAAGAGTTTACAAGGAGGAACTCATGGCTCTAGATACATTTGTAGCAGAAGCTGGCCTTAGCTGGCATCAACCGGACGGGAGGCTTGATACCCCAGCGTGAGGGGGATGTAAAGTGGGTGGGTGGGTGGGTGAGCACCCTCATAGAAGCGGGGGCAGGGTGGGCTTTGGGGGGGCGTGGATAAGATGGGGTGGGTTGCAGAGGGGAAACCAGGAAGGGGGACAACATTTGAAATGTAAATAAAATAACCAATAAGAAAATCAGTAAGGATGTTCTATAAACAACTAACGCCCACCCACCCCCAGTAGGCTTCCTTCTCTCCCTCCCTCCACCCAGGACGTCATGAGGACGGCTGTGAGTTTTAAGAATATTGGAACCTAGCAGCTGGCGCTCATCCAGGCCTCCTGCCAGGTGGTTATAGGCTGTATATTTCATTTTTACAGTCCAAATGGCTTCTCAATAATTTATCATCTGTGGGATGGAGAAAGGAACGATAAAATATAAGTACCAGTCCCCCGCTCTCTCCCGGATGGAGGAAGGAACTCTGGACGCCCGAGACGGAAGCATTTTAATCACCAAACACTGAGCCTGATTCTGGGACTCGGTGGCCTCCCAAGCACTGAGCGGAAGCGGATGTGGTAAGCGGTTCCCGGAACTGGGTGAGCCCAATTAGCCCATCAAAGTATATGTTCCTGGGATAGTCCTGCATAACTGTCTCCTGTGACACATTTTATCTGTTGCTACTTCCCGTTACCTGGTCCTAGGTGCCTTTAACCCTAGGTTTGTTTGAGCGCCCATCCCAGGAAGGGTTCTACCACGAAGAAAAGGAAGAAGCCGCCTTGCATTCCAGGAAGAGAACAGCTGGGAGTTATCATGAGACAGAGAAACAGCACCCAAAGGCATGTAAAAGATTGCAGAGAGAAATACTGTTTACCCTCCAAAGAATCTCACCAGGCCATTGTATCATTGTGTCATTGTGTCTCTGTGCCCCCAGGGAATATTAGCATTCTGAAGAGGCTTGTTTGCTCTTATTCTTTTTTTTTTTTTTTTTTTTTTTTTCTTTTTTTGGTGGCCTTAAACTGATTCTCAGCTTTCGTAGCCTCTGCGGACCCTTTCCTGGTTCCTGGTGTTGTGGTGACCAACTCTCAACCAAAAATTATTTTCGTTGCTACTCTGTAACCATCGTTTTGCTACTGTTACGTCATGTACATAGCTGTGCTTTTGGGGGTCTTAGGCCACACCTGTGAAAGGGTCATTCAACTCCCAAAGGGCTTGGGACCCACAAGTCGGGACCTACTGAAGTCTATCAGCCTCAGCAGCTCACGGAGTGACTGGACAAGGTTACTCTGACCTCAGTGGGAAGCCGGAACAATTCCAACTGCAGGGAAGGGTAGGAAGAGAGGGGGGCTTACAGGGGACGTCAGAGGACCTGAGTTCAACTCCCGAACCTGTAAAACCGGCTGAACACGATGAGGCAGAGGAAGTAGGTCAGAGGGCTCGGAGAGCCCAGGGCTGGGGAGGCCCAGGCAAGGGGACCCTGGGGACCCTGGGGCAGGCAGCTGAGCCAGTTGGAGAAGCCAGGTCCCAGCAGGGGACTGTGTTTTCATTCTATCGACACAGTGGGGGACAAACACAAATTTCCAATTTGGACACAGAGCGTGAGCTATAAAGACATCAGGTGTAATTAGTAAGTTGTAACTGATGATCAGAACCTAACAGTCTTCCCCACCCCCCCACCCCCACCACCCCTATCCCCCATCCCACCCCCACCCCGTCCCTCTCTATAGCCAGCAACACGGGTCAATAGCATTTCTTTAACCTTTTGCTTTGTTTTGAGATAACTGCTCCTTATGCAGCCCTGGCTAGCCTCAAACTCAATCTGGAGTAGACCAGGCTGTCTTCAAATTCACAAAGACTCAATTGCCTCTGCTTCGGGGGTACTAAGATTAAAAGGTAGGTTCTACCATACCTGGTGTCTTAGTCAGGGTTTCTATTCCTGCACAAACATCATGACCAAGAAGCAAGTTGGGGAAGAAAGGGTTTATTCAGCTTACACTTCCACATTGCTGTTCATCACCAAAGGAAGTCAGGACTGGAACTCAAGCAGGTCAGGAAGCAGGAGCTGATGCAGAGGCCATGGAGGGATGTTTCTTACTGGCTTGCTCAGCCTGCTTTCTTATAGAACCCAAGAATACCAGCCCACGGATGGCACCACCCACAAGGGGCCCTCTCCCCTTGATCACTAATTGAGAAAATGCCCCACAGCTGGATCTCATGGAGGCACTTCCCCAACTGAAGCTCCTTTTCCTATGATAACTCCAGCCTGTGTCAAGTTGACACACAAAACCAGCCAGTACAATTGACCCCTTGTCAACTTGACACACAAACACATCACTATTAAGCCTCAACCCTTACTTTCTTATCCATCCCCAAGATCTAAATAACGTTAAAAGTCCCACAGTCTTTACATATTAAAAGTTCAATCCCTTTAAAATGTCCAATATCTTAAAATTCAAAGTCTTTTAAAAATTCAAAGTCTCTTAACTCTGGGCTCCACTAAAATACTTTCTTCCTTCAAGAGGGAAACATATCAGGGCACAGTCACAATCAAAAGCAAAACTCAAACTCCAATGGTTCAGTGTCTGGGATCCAACTCACGATCTCCTGGGCTCCTCCAAGGGCTTGGGTCACTTCTCCAGCTCTGCCCTTTGTAGCACACACCTTGTCTTCTAGGCTCCAGCTGCCTGTACTCCACTGCTGCTGCTGTCCTTGGTGGTCATCGCATAGTACTGGCATCTCCAAAACACTATCTTCCGCTGTAACTAGGCTTCACCAATAGCCTCTCATAGGCTCTCTTCATGGTGCCAAGCCTCAACTCTTTTGCATGACCCCTTCAGTCCTGGGCCATCAATTGCAGCTGAGGCTGCACCTTCACCAATGGTCTTCTGCAGCCTCTCATAGTGATGACCCTCAGCTGTTCTTCATGACCCCTTCATGCCTTCAAAACCAGTACCACCTGGGTGACTCTTACACAGTACCAAGTCCTGCTACAGCACGAGGTACAACCTTGGCTATCTGGAACACACTCTCTGTGCTCTCAGAAAACACTTTCCAGAAGATTTCACCTCAGTGATGCTGGTTTCTTCTTAATCACTGCTAATTTCTTAGCTCTAGCTAACCAGCATCAATAGTCCCGGTAACACAAAGGCTCGCTTTAGTGGTTCTGGTATCTTGTTAATCACAGTTGATTCTTCAGCCCTAGCTAACCAAAACCACAGAATCTTCATGGCCCTGAAAAGAGTCTTTAATCTTCCCTCTGAAATTCCACAAGCCAGGCCTCCATCTTCTGCACTGTTCTCAACATAATCTTCCAAGCTCCTACACAACATCTCACAGAGGTCTCAGCACTGAATGGACCATCTAGCCCAAAGTTCCGAAGTCCTTCCACAGTCCTCCCCAAAACATGGTCAGGTTGTCACAGGAATACCCCACTATGCTTCCCCTGGCTTGCTCAGCCTGCTTTCTTAGACTACCAGTCCAGGGATGGCACCACCCACAAGGGGCCCTCCCCCCTTGATCACTAATTGAGAAAATGCTCCACAGCTGGATCTCATGGAGGCATTTCCCCAACTGAAGCTCCTTTTCCTATGATAACTCCAGCCTGTGTCAAGTTGACACACAAAACCAGCCAATACACCTGGCTTCATTGGTGTTTCTCAAATCTGTCCATTTATCCACCCATCTATCATTTGTCTATCTGCCTACCTATCTACCTATGTATTTATGTATCTATGCATGTATGGATGGATATACCTATCCACGTTATCTATGTGTCTATCTAAATATCTATCTGTATATGTTTATTTATGAATCTATGTATATCTACTATCTATGTATATATCTACCTATATATGTATGTATGTATGTATGTATGTATCTCGCTCTCTTATAGACAGGGTCTCAAATCCTAGGCTGGTCTTGAACTTATTGTGTAGCTGAGGATGGCTGTGAGCTTCTGAGCCTCCTATGGGCTAGGTATCGAACTCAGAGTTTTATGTTTGCTACATCCCAGCCTTTCAGTAGCATTTAAATCCTCCAAGGAAATTCTGCCTTGGTCTTTTTTGACTTAAGACAAAACAAAGACCATTTGCTCAAACACAATATAAGGAACAAAGGAGAGGGGAGGGGGGAAACCTAGGAAATACAAAACTTCTCAAAGTTTGCTGCTCTCCACATACATGAGTGAAGATTCCCACGGCCTAAGGTGCTTGATCACTTCAAACTCGGTTCTTTTCATTCTTCACACGTCCCTAACCACTATGAGTAGGGATGGAGAGGAAAACAGAAGACCTTGCCAGAATTGAGACACACACACCCACCCAATTTGAATGAGTAAAGTTTCCCCACAGGCCCCTGTATCTGTACCCTTGGCTCCCAGCAGGAGGCGCTGTTTGGAAAAGGCGATGGAACCTTTAGCGGGTTTCATAATAATCCTGGAGGAAGTCGTAGCCACACAGGGCTTTGAGAATTATAGCCACACCTTACTCTAGTTTACTCTTCCTGCTTCCTCCATGTGGATAGAGATGGGATCTCTCAGCTTCTTGCCCTGGCTGCCTGCTGCCACGCATCCTCTGTCATTACGGACCCTCCCTCCGAAACCCGTAAGCCACAGTAAACACTCAGCGGGTTGCTTTTGGTCATGGTGTTTTATCACAACAGTAAAAAAGTAAACTAACGTCTCAGTTTTGTCCTCTATCCAAGGAAAACACCTCTTTGCCTTCGAAATAATGCACACAGTCAGCATATATTAGTTTTCCAGCACTGATAACACCAAGACACAAAAGCAGAATCTTCTCACATAAAACACCAAATACCAGGTTGGCATGTAGACCATACCTCTAACTCTAGCACTCAGATAGCTGAGGCAGGTGAATCTTGGATTTGGAGGTCCGTCTGATCTATAGAGTGAGTTCCTGGACTGCCAGGGTTACTGCAGAGATCCTGAGTTCAATTCCCAGCAATCGCATGGTGGCTCACCACCATCTGTAATGGGATCCAACGCCCTCTTCTGGTGTGTCTGCAAACAGCGACAGTGTACTCACATGCAAAAATAAACAAATGTTTAAAAAAAAAAAGTCAGTGAGTCAGTGCCTCCCACCTCTAAATCTTTGCATGTCTATGTCTTAACCCCCAGGAAAACCAGTGGATGATATATCAAGGCCACTGAGAGTCTTCTGGAACAGGACAAGGCTCAGTAAGGGGCCCTCCCACGGCTCTCCTTTCCCACACAGCCAGAGCTGGGCTAGCTTCCTTAGCAACGCTGGTTTCCTTCAGCCTCAGAAGCGTCCACGGACCCTGGCCACTCTTCCCCGGCCCCTTCCACTCATCTCTCTTGCTCATTTAGTCATCTACAGGGTTTCTTTTCTCTCCCTACACGACCTGAGGACCAAGAGCCTACAGCACGCCGCTCTGCGTGACCGGAATGAGCAAGCCCGCTGCAGGTTGACAAGACGCCATGTTCAGAGATAAAAACCCAGTAAGTGGGATGTTATCACTGACCGCTCCTGTGCAGCGGAAACTGCATGGTTATAGAAAGCCATGGGGCCGGGCAGTGGTGGCGCACGCCTTTAATCCCAGCACTCAGGAGGCAGGCGGATTTCTGAGTTCAAGGCCAGCCTGGTCTACAGAGTGAGTTCCAGGACAGCCAGGGCTACACAGAGAAATCCTCTCGAAAAACCAACACCCGCCTCCCCCCCAAAAAAGAAAGTCATGGGAATGGACTCATATTCCTTTTTAATTTTTATAATGATTAGTCCTAGTGGTAATTTTTCCAACAGTACTCCAACTTTTCACTGAAGACACAGGGATTCTTTGGGTTTTTGTTGTTGTTGTTGTTGTTGTTTGTTTGTTTGTTTGTTTTTTGATTATACATATATTGAGGGAGCACCTCTGTTGTCACCTAGCCATGCCTTGCCTGACAGGGCGGGGGCGCGGGGGGGGGGGGAGGGAATGGGGGGATGGGCTGACCCTATCTGGTCCATGAAAATCGATGAGTGCCTAACCCTCTTACGTAGCCCAGCCCACTTGTTATGACTAGAGTTCTCCGCAAAGCTGCTGACCCTAACAAAGCCCCACGCCAGGGGACAGAGCCATCTCGGCGACCCCGCAGCCTCGGCTGCTGAGACACCCATTCGCTTATGCAGCTGAAGGACTCACAATCACATGAGAGCTGTTGTGAGTCTCAAACCTCGCTACCAAATTAGCCGGAGCAACTCACGCACGTGCCCACCGACGGGTGCGTAGGGACACCTGAAGCACTTAAAGGCAAGGTCAAGTGACCCAGGATTTCAGGTTTAAGTTGTCAAAGATTTCACTGCGCATGCTGAGGGCGACATGCCTCAGACTTGGGAGTGCTCCTTTGGTCTTGGTCATGCGGGCGCAGAGAAAGAGCAGGCCTTAGACTTTGGAGTTTTCAGGTAGATGGTGACAAGCTTGGGGGCGGTTCATTACACAGCCTGACCCCTGGAGGAAGACCGATTAAGACCAAAGCGGGGGGTGGGGGGGGTGGGGGGGGTGGGGGGGTGGGGTGGGGGGGTGGGGGGTGGGGGGGTGGGGGTCGGGGGTGGAATCTTTCTTTAATCCCTAGCCTAGCCGGGCGTGGTGGCAAATGCCTGTAATCCCAGCACTTGGGAGGCAGAGGCAGGTGGATTTCTGAGTTCGAGGCCAGCCTGGTCTACAGAGTGAGTTCCAGGACAGCCGGAGCTATACAAAGAAACCCTGTCTTGAAAAATCAATCAATCAATCAATCAATCAATCAATCAATCAATAAAATAAAATAAAAGCGAGGCCAACCAAGACAGAAAAGCTGGCAGATCAGAGAAATGAAGAGACTCCCTAAAGATTCTAGGTTGAGAATTTAGAAACGCATGCCTCCTAGACACATACGGCAATACCTAGTATCTCCAATATTTTGTTAGTGTTTTTTTATAAACAAGTGTTTGGGGAATAGAACTCCTGTCTTAGGCCCACTGGGTTCATTTTCCTGGTCTGTCAGCTTCCCTCCACGGCTGTACAGCGCAGTCTCCACAGAGCAGCTCCAACTGTAATACTAGCAGTGTTACCCAGATCTCTCCTCATCCCAGAGGTGCATAAAGGGGCCACCGCTATTCTTCCTGAGGTCATCCCTCCGGGTAGGATTCTGGTTTCACAGACCACTAACAAGGACACAAATTCGATACTTTAAACCTCTTTAAAGGAGGATGTCCCTGATAGAAATAAAAATCATAAGCAAATGTGAAATGAAAAATTACAGAAAATAAAAAAACAACTTACACCTGTGTTAAAGATTCCGCGAGACCAAATGACTAAACTTTTCAGACTATGAGAACTTAAAATGTTGTAGACTAAAGCCAAATGATCTAAATCGGGAGTGGTGGGGCAGAGGCAGGCAGATCTCTGTAAATTCAAGGCCAGTCTGGTCTACAAAGCAAGTTCCAGGACAGCCAGGGCTACACTGAGAAACCCTGTCTTGGGATGGGGTAGCAAATTATCCTGGGCTTTTAAATTTTATTTATTAATTATATGTAAGTACACTGTAGCTGTCTTCAGACACTCCAGAAGAGGGCATCAGAGTCTTGTTACGGATGGTTGTGAGCCACCATGTGGTGGCTGGGATTTGAACTCAGGACCTTTGGAAGAGCAGTTGGTGCTCTTACCTGCGCAGTCATCTCTCCAGCCCCCATGGGCTATTTCTAATAGCTTTGAAAGCCATGCATAGCACATCTTGCATCTGGCCTAACATCTTTATAACTTGCGACAAGTTTGAAACAAATTCTTTGCAAACTGCTGGTTCCCCCCCCTCACCTAAAAGCTAAGGGCAGAAGCCTAAAACAGAAGTCCCCACCTTGCTATGAAGGGCCTAAGTGGGGGTCCCATCAAAGCATGGGACCAGTGCCTTGACTTGCAAGTTCCTTTGTTGTGTAACTAATAAAAGTTTCACAGCCGGGCGTGGTGGCGCACGCCTGTAATCCCAGCACTTGGGAGGCAGAGGCAGGCGGATTTCTAAGTTCGAGGCCAGCCTGGTCTACAGAGTGAGTTCCAGGACAGCCAGGACTACACAGAGAAACCCTGTCTCAGAAAAAAAAAAAGCCAAAAACAAACCAAAAAAAAAAAAAGTTTCACATAACCGACAGGACAGTGGATCATGGTATCTGGGGAAACTAAACCTGTTAGCCAGGGCCTCGGTCTCCCAATTTGGTGCCAGCATGCATCGCCCCTAGACCCTTTGAGATGGCAACTCTTTCCTTGTCCACACAGAAAACAAAAGGGCAAACCTCAGTAGTTTCTACTCAGTCTTTACGGGGGGTGAGGAATTAACAGTCATGACTAATATCACCCCCCAAATAACCCATTTGGATGTTGGACTATTTAGAAATTTTGTCTGTGATACGTGAGGTGAGGGTTGATTTGTTCCAGATTTGGGGGTGGGGGTGGGGGAGGGGTTATGAGGAAGGGCCACAGCAAATGAAATTTCCTTTCTTCTAAGGCGCTGACCATCCTTTACAAACCACTTAGCGGATCTGCGCAGCTATATTTAGTCGGGAACAGGCTGGGGTGAGCGTCATGGCCCTGGATGTGGATGCTGGAACAATTTCTCACCTTGGGAGTCTGCCAAGAGTGAGGAGAGGCCCTGGGACAGACTTCAGACAACGCTGGCTGACACATGAAACAGTTGTGGTCAGGTTGCGGAGACAGAGGGCCCCAAAATAGACAGGACACAGACCTGATAAGTCCGTTTTTCACTCCTTGCTCGTGTATAAAATACACATATGGAGTCTCAGGAAGGGTCACAGGAGGGCGGCAGACACTCTTCCTAGATTCTGAGAGTTAGAATTGTGTCTCTAGATACAGCCGCATTAGCAACACCACCATGCGTTGGAGTTATCCGAAATTACACCTGGTCCAGATCATTCTACAATTTAGGTTATCGACAGGCGGTGTGGATACGAAGCTTGGGGTAATTCCTCTGCTCAGCAAACTGAACACCCCGTGAGGCAGTTCACATTAGGAGGCACATGTAGACCAGGCCAGCGGTTGGCCTCTAGAAAGACACAGTTCTAGATCCGGGATTAAGTAAATGACTAGTGTAAACGGGGCGGTGGGGGCGCAGGCCTTTAATCCCAGCACTCGGCAGGCAAAGGCAGGCGGATCTCTGTGAGTTCAAGGCCAGAACAGCCAAGGCGACACAGAGAAACCGTTACTGGAAAAACAAACAAGCTAACAAAAAAGACTAGTGCACAGGACATGTACAGCCAACTAATTAAATAAATCACGGGAATAAAGAACAGCATTAAACCGGGCGTGGTAGCCCACGCCTGTAATCCCAGCACTTGGGAGGCAGAGGCGGGCGGATTTCTGAGTTCGAAGCCAGCCTGGTCTACAGAGTGAGTTCCAGGACAGCCAGGACCACACAGAGAAACCCTGTCTCGAAAAAAAAAAAAAAAAAAAAAAAAAAAAAAAAACAGCATTAAGTTCTAGAGGAAACACTGAAGGCCCTGAGCTGGGAGAACAAGGCAGGGCTCCCTACTCTTCAGATACCTGTCACGCTCCACAATGTCTGCCTCCCTCTGTCCTCCCCTCCCCCCCTGCGTCCTCCAGACACTCCCAGTCTAGAGCGACCTCAGAGGCCCTTCCTCCCACGTGCCCGGGTGTATTGTCTCAATATATCACATTGCAAGCCTAAGAACGCTTTCTTGAAAGAACCACTTTCCCTAGGTAATTCTAGCATTCAACCCGAGCCCTTGGGGTCCGGAATCAAAGTTGGACAAGCCCCTCCCCCAACTGCAGCGGTCCGACTCCAAGACCACCGAGCAAAGGGCTGAACTAAACAGGTGTGGAAAGAATGAACAGCTAGCTACAAGCACCCGGAGAAAACCCCACGAAGAAAGGTTAGCAATAACTGTGTCCCACTTAGATTCTGTGGCGCAGGATCGTGAGCTCTCAGTTACCACGCGGTCGCCCTGCCTGCTGCCCGCCCGCCCGCCCGCGGCCATGGCGTATCACTATGCTCATGAACTGAAACCCTCTGAAGTTGTAACCCCCAAACCCGCTCTTCAAGAAGTAGCCTTGGCCACAGTGTCTTATCACAGCCATAGAAAATGAATTAAGACAGACATCTTAATTTTTCATCGTGGCGAAGCTTCAAGTCCGGGCAGAAAGGTCCAAAATATCAGAGAACCATGCTGGGGTCCATTCCAAATGAATGAGGAGCAAACGAGGAACAATGGGTGTTGTTTTTAAGGCGCATCCAGTCAGCAAGAAGGAATTCCAATTAATGCGAATCATTTTAATTACTCAGAATTCTTGTTCGAAAGCTGATTATCCAAACCTTTTAAAAAAAAATATATTACATATGTATATACAAACATATATACTGATATACTGATATACTGTATATGCATATATAAACAAACATACATATATATTGTATATGTGTATATAAACATATATGTAAACATATACAATATATATGTATGTATATATGCGTGTGCATGCACGTACACACACACACACACTGTAGCTGTCTTCAGACACACCAGAAAGGGGTGCTGTTATAGATGGTTGTGAGCCACCATGTGGTTGCTGGGATTTGAACTCAGTACCTCTGGAAGAGCGGTCTGTGCTCTTTAACCACTGAGCCATCTCTCCAGCCACCCCCCTCTTCAATTTAGTTCTTAATTATGTGGGATCTGCAAGATCTGCTTAATGACTTGGGACTTTTCTGTTGGTTTTTATCTAAGTAGTTTTTTTTTTTAAGTGCACAATGCCTGCTGACCCCTACCTCTAAACTACCTCATCCGTTTTCCCTCTTCTTCACAAATCTATCAAGTTCGTGTCTATTTATTGTATTTTGTGAGTCTTTGCTATTAACCAAGCTGGGTTTTGAGCCATCCACCAGACCTGTTAGGCTCGTCTGAGGGTTTACAACTAAAGACGATGATTCCCTTCCCCCAGAATCTATTAAAAAAAAAAAAAAAAAAAAAAAAGTCAGGGGTAAGAGTCATAAGTCCCGCCCCCTTCATGACTGATAGCTGATAGGACCAGTCTTGTGGCTCCAACTTTGAAAGCAGTTTCCCATGCGCTAATGTGGAAAGTCAAGAACCACAGAGACTAGAACAGTTTTGCATCGTATTATCTAAACTTGTAACTTTATGGACACGAGCTATCTGGGATAAGACAGCAATGCATCAATGGTTAACTTGTCTTGAGTTTTCGAATGCACCGTATTTTTTTTTAACACGCTATGTTCTAATGAGTACACAGCCGCACTCTTAATGCGCACACGGCATTTTCCTTGGCGTCGGCTCGGCGTTCGTTTTGAAACAGTTCATCTTTACACCAGCTGGCACGAGGAAAGCCGTCTCCGTTCCTTTGCGGAGCATCTTGCCAACACCGAACCTGTTCCGCTCTGTTCCCGCTTACAGGGCTGCGCCTGCCCAGAGAGCCGGACAGAAAGGAGCCCGGCCGGCCGGCTGACCAGCGCCCCGCGCCCCTCGGGGACAGCGGGCGGGCCTTTCTCGTGCCTCCGCCTTCCCTTGCTAAGTGCTTAGCCCTTAGAGACGATGTCGTGTGGTTTTTGGCCACTGGGAAGTGGCACAGGGCTGAAGACGGAGCAGTAACAGCCGCAGCTGTGGGCTTGATGCAAATTAGGCCAATGTTTTCTTTTATTTATTTATTTCTGTCTGCGCTGGGGATGGGACTCCGCTTCCTCGTGCCAGGCCCACGCTCCACAACTGAGCCGCATGCCTAGTCGGAGGGTTTGAAGCAAGTCAGCTGCAGGTATCTTTGCAAAGACACCAGTTAGTGTTTATTTCTGTCCGAGTGCATTACGTGTTATTTTTAATTCCCCACACACACACACACATACACACAACTCCCAGCTATTTTTCTCTCTTCCTAAATGTATCAGGACAACCTAGCTGCTATAGTCCTAAGACATATTTAATTCTTAAACCTTTTGGAAGACGCAATAACCTGTAATCTTCTGAAGGGGGGGCACAGCTGGGAAATACAGCTTGGCAATAAACCAGGACTCAGCCGATGGGTAAAGTAGGGGCTTTCCCCAGCTGGCTCAGAGGCACCTGCTTCCAGGGCGCTCTTAGGGCAGCGGAGTGAATGCCCGTCACGTGCGCACCCCATGCACCCCCAACTGATCCCCGAGGTCAGCCTTTCGGGCCAGCTGCCAGCTTAGTATCTCCACCTGGCAAAGCTCCAATATGGCAAAGCTGTACTGAAGCGAACACGACCCCTTATATCGAAGCTAACACAGCCCGCGCCGAAATCTTTGGAATCTCCGCCCACCTGCGCCAACGCCCCGCCCACCCGCGCCAACGCCCCGCCCACAGCCTCCCCTTCCTTCCGAGCAGGCATCTGTCAATTACCCGGTTTGCTCAGCCAGCCCTTGGAGAAGCAGCACCCCACGGAGAGTGCACATTCACACCGCCAACAGGTCCGCTTTTGCCCGTCTTAAAAATACTTGGAGTATTCCAGCCAGTTCTTACACATACAGGTCTGTGGCGACTCACCTCGTGCCGTTTTGAGTGGCCAGAGCAGGGTGGAGATTAGAAGTAAGTCTCCACTTAGAAGTAACAGGAGCTTCTTGTGTCCCTGTCAACCTCACCCCTCAAGCCTTTTCACGGGGGGTAGGGGAGGGACTCCTATTCACGTTCCAGTCCATACCTCACGGCCATACCACCAAAGCGTTTATGGGCAGCCCCCGAATTTTGTACCAACAGCCTTATAAAAACAAACGTAAGATTGGTAGTGGAATCAAATCTCACATGGACCATGCCTTCAGCTATGACGGTGAATGAGGAGAGAACCCCTAAAATTGGTCTCCTTGTAGCCTCGACACAGGCTTGAGCACAAACACAGGTGTCTCAGTTAGGGTTTTACTGCTGTGAGCAGACACCACGCCCGAGGCAACTCTTATAAAGGACGATATTTAACTGGGGCTGGCTTACAGTTTCGGAGGTTCAGTCTGTTATCATCAAGGCCGGATACAGGCAGACATGGTGCTGGAGAAGGAGCTGAGAGTTCTCCATCTTGATCCGAAGGCTGGCAAGAGACTTCTTTCTACACTGGGTAGAGACTGGGCATAGGAGCCCTCAAAGCCCACCTACCCAGTGACACACTTCCTCCGACAAGGCCACACCCACTCCAACAAGGCCACACCCACTCCAATAAGGCCACACCTCCCAACCGTGCCACTCCCTGTGCCCAAGTATTCAAACACAGGAATCTAGGGGGCCAAACCTATTCAAACCTCCAGGACGTGAAAGACACCATCACATATGGTGCGGTGCGAGGAAGATGAGTGAGACCACTCAGAGCACATGTATGTAAGGGAGATCACGCAGGATGTAGACGTGCTGATAGGGAGAGATTAAACGCTGAAGACTTTCTGGCCTGGAAGCCAACAGCACTCGATATGGGAAGAGGTTCCCATGATAGAGGTCAGAAGCAACAGCCTTAGAGAACCAAGTCACGGGGGAGGGGAGGGGCCGGAGGCGGGGCCAGGGGCGGGGCATGGAGGTACTGATGACTCTCAGCTGAGTTTTATGAAAGGAAAAGAGGGAAACATTAAGATTAAGAAAACAACAAGCACCTCAAGACACCAAACATTCCTTTTCCTCCTTATTACCACAAGACCAGTAAGACAACTGTGTTGTATGAATTAGTGTGACCTAAACTCTCCAACTAGGAGCCTGTATCAGTCAGCGTTTTCTACAGTAACAGAACTTGTAGAATGAATCTCTCTATGTATATTAGAAAGGGGGTTTATTCAAATGACTTACGGGCTGTGGTCCAGCTCGTCCAACATTGGATGCTTATGAACTAAAGGTCCAAGAGTCTGGTAATTATTCAGTCTACAACACTGGATATCTCAGCTGGTCTTCGCTATACCCTAGAATCCTGAAGAAGGAGGCTCTAATACAGGTGTGGAAACAGACTTGCTAGCAAGCAAGCAAGCAAGCAAAGAGCAAAATTGCCTTTTGTTTTTTTTCTTACGTTTTTGTTTTGTTTGCTTGTTTTTGAGACAGGGTTTCTCTGTGTGGTCCTGGCTATCCTGAAACTTGCTTTGTAGAACAAGCTGGTCTCAAACTTAGAGATCTCTCTGCCTCGGGAGTGCTGGGAGATTAAGAGCTTGTGCAAAAGTTCCTTCTTTCTATATAGGCTTCCAGCAGAAGGCGTGGTCTAGATTAAAGGGGGGTGGGTCCTCCCATCTCAAAAAACCTCGGATTAAAGGTGTGTCTACCTCAGAGATCCAGGTTAGAAGTGAATCTTCTCATTTCGAATTAAGCAGAAATCCCTCCCAGATGCGCCTCATTGGGTGGTTTTAGTTAATTCCAGATGTAGTCAAGTTGACAACCGAGAACAGCTCTCACAGGGCCCTAGCAGCGAACCCAGATATGTAAGCAGTCAGCTTCTGTACAAAAGCCGTTAGAGGCCATAAAGGAACCGAGAAGCAAATGTTTCAGCCAACAAAACCAGGAAGTCCTGAAGCAAAATCAAACTCTAATGGAGCGTCACAAATCAATCAGATGTTCTTGAACAAATGAACAAATATTCAGAAACAGAAAAAAAATCACCAGAAGCTTCAGAGAGAGAGAGCTGGCAAGATGACTCAGACAGTGAAGGCATTTCCTGCCAAGCCTGAATTCATTCCATCTGCAGGACCCACAATGGAAGGAGAAAATTCACACATGCACATGATCGCACACATGCACACACTCTCTTGCACACTCTTTTTGCACTCTCTCACACGCACTTGCACATGCACTCTTGCACACACACTCTCATACACACTTCTTTTTTTTTAGATTTATTTGTTTATATATGTGTGTTTCGCCTCTATGCGTGTTAGTGCACAGCATGTGTGCCTCCTGCCCTTGCAGGCCAGAAGAGGGCATCAGTTCCCCTGGAACTGGAGTTACAGATGGTTGTGAGCTGCTGTGCTAGCACTGGGAACAGAACCAGATTTTCTGCAAGTGTCCTTTAACTGCTGAGTCATCTCTCCGGCCCCAGATTACTAGAGAGAACGCTGTGGAGGCAACTGATGGATATAGAATCTATCCTGAAGATTAGATAAAAAATATAGGTATCTGTTTTAGATGTCCTGGGTTTCTCACAGTTCTGTGGTACCCTGAGAATCGTCTTGTTCTTACTAAACACACACTAAAGAATACCAAGATGGCCCAGCAGGTAAGAACACCTGTCCTCCAGGCATGAGGACCTGAGTTCAAACCCCCAGGCTGGGCATGGCTATGTGTACCAGTAACCCCAACACTGTGGGGGGGGGAGGGGGGAGGAGACTAGAAGATCCTCAGAGCTCCCTGTCATCAGGCCTAGTCAAAATGGTGAGTCCTGGTTCAATGACAGACTCTGTTGGGGGCTGGAGAGTTGGCTCAGCGGTTAAGAGCACCGACTACTCTTGCAGAGGTCCTGAGTTCAAATCCCAGCAACCATATGGTGGCTCACAACCATCTGTAATGGGATCCAATGCCTTCTTCTGGTATGTCTGAAGACAGCAACAGTATACTCATATACATAAAATAAATAAATCTTAGAAAAAGAAAGACCCTGCCTCTGAGCAATTGTTTTTTGGTTTTTTTTTATTTGTATTTTGTTGTTGTTGTTTTTTTTTCTTTGTTTGTTTGGTTTGGTTTTTCAAGACAGGGTTTCTCTGTGTAGCCCTGGCTGTCCTGGAACTCACTCTGTAGACTAGGCTGGCCTCGAACTCAGAAATCCGCCTGCCTCTGCCTCCCAAGTGCTGAGATTAAAGGCATGCACCACTGGACAATTGTTATAGAGAAAAATACCAGATGGCCTCCTTATGCACACACACACACACACACACACACACACACAGAGGCCTGTGCACACTCATCCTCAGGGATGTGCACCACACACTACAGCCCTCTACACAAACACACACCCCTCCCCACAACACAGACACAAATCACTTATATCCCCACGTGGCTCTGGATTTGACCTCACTGGGGTGAGGAGGAAGTAAAAAGAAGACAGACAGACAGACAGACAGACAGACAGACGTAAGTACAGAACATCTGGGATCAGATCAGCCTTGTTCACTTTGACAGAGCAGCGCCAACTGTGAGGAAATCTCAGCACACTGATTGTGTGATGCATAGGAAGGAGTTAGCTGCCCTTGGTAGGCGCCTCTGTAGGGGACCAGTCTCAGGTTGCAGTCATCTGGGAAGAGCTACAATCAAAGCTTTCTGTATATTGTCACGCGGACCGGAAAAAGGCTTTACCAATTCCCTGAGCCTGACTCAAGGGAGACTTGCCAGTTCCTAGGCATGTAATACATTGGTCCTTATCAATAAAGCACATTCACTCGTGGCTTCCTTCACTCCCCACACAAATACAGGGGCGAAAACTCAGGACACGTCCATGATCAAATAGTTCACAGAAACACATGTAAATACAGACAGGATATGGACACTAGATGCTGCTCAAAGCTTAAATTAAAGCTATAGACAAAAAACAGACATACATGTGGATCTACAAAGAGGAGCCTTTTCCTCCACGCATGGGGGAACAGGTAAAGAGAAAGGAGGAACTGGTGGAGAGGGCGGTGGAAGAGCTCAGACACCACGGGACGAGACTTTGGGAAGGGAATCACACTAACGGAAGCATATGTTCAAATTCCTTCAGATAATTTTGCTCTGGATGATTGAGGTGCTTTCAAAGTAAAAGGTAAGATAAAACCCAGCCTCTGTCTACCCTCACCGGCCTGCTTCATGCCATGCTTAGAGCTGCTCGATACGCCCGGACCGCTCAGGTCACTTTCCCACGGGAGTTGCACTCATCTTTAAAATTTGCAAATCCCACAGTGAGTCACAAAGTGCCCCTTGGCTTCCTGTCATGCTGAAAACCCAGCTCCTACCCGAGGTGCGTGCTCCACCTGCCTCTGACGACGTTTCTAACCTCACCTGCCACTTCCCTGTGTATATTTACGCTGGCCGGCGGCTACTCGGGATCTTGAGGCTGGTCTGGCTCTCCCTGTCACCAGATGTTCCTGCCCTGCCCTCCCTCCCTGCCAGACTCTGGTAAGTGTCCTTCCTTAACCTTGAACTACTTAAACAGCAGGGCTGCCGTTCGTTCTAAGTAAGTCCTCTGTTTAGACATGTCTCTTCATGTGGGAGTCTCTCTCTCTCTTTCTCCTCTCTCTCCCCCACCCCCACACCCCTCACCCCCCACACCCCCCAGCTCAATGTCCTAGACTGCCCAGAACTGGACTCTCATTTACTATGTACCAAAGAATGACCTTGAACTTTTGTTGTTGTTGTTGTTGTTGTTGTTGTTGTTGTTGTTTAAGAGTTTAAGACAGGGTTTCTCTGTGTAGCCCCGGCTGTCCTGGAACTCACTCTGTAGACCAGGCTGGCCTCGAACTCAGAGATCCACCTGCCTCTGCCTCCCAAGTGCTGGGATTACAGGTGTGCCCCACCACCGCCGGTCTGTTTTTTACTTTTGTACTTGGGTTTTAGCACTAACTAAACTAGCCCACAGCTATTCTGAACCTGGACTGCAGAGAGATGCTAGCAAGGGAGTGAGACAGGGAAAGATTTTTTTTTTTTTAAAGAGGGAAATCACAAGGTGAAGAGAAGTGTTGGAGCCTGCACCAAAATTGTATTGCTGATGGGTGGGGTAGATCCCAGGGGCCTGAGAGAGCAAGTCTCCAAGAGGGAGATCTCGGGCTCTCCACCTGAGCAGTTAGCGACAGGGAGCAGACAAGGAGCCCTGCCAGGACTGGAGCTGGCACCCTTCCTAGTGGGGGCTGTGGTGTGGTAGCTGTTTTCAGAAATAGTGATCTGATTATGCTAAGCTGAGCCTGCTAATTAATTAGCCAAATGAATAGAGATGCTCTGAAAGGCTGGTCCTTTTGACCTTGGCTGGACCCTGTTGACGGCTCTCTCTACAAAGCATACTTACTCTCCTTCCACTATCCCACCAAGCCACATGAACCATTAGTGTCACCTGTGTGTGATGGCAAAAGCAGTAAACACTGAAATCAAACTGATGGGCCGGAGCTGGAGAGATGGCTCAGAGGTTAAGAGCACTGACTGCCCTTCCAGAGGTCCTGAGTTCAAATCCCTACAACCTCATGGTGGCTCACAACCATCCGTAATGGGATCTGATGCCCTCTTCTGGTGTGTCTGAAGACAGCAACAGTGTACTCACTAAAATAATAAGTAAATCTTAAAAAAAAAAGATGGGCCAAGAAATAACCCGTATGGCTGTCTCTGTGTGTGTGTTATGTTGTGTATGTGCTGTGTTGCATATGTTGTGTATATATTGTGTATTTATGTGGTATGTAGGTTGTGTGTGTATATCATGTATTGTGTTATGCATGTTGGATGTGTTTGCTGTGTTGTATGTTGTTGTATAGATGTTGCCTGTGTGTTGTGTGTTGGGTTATATGTATTGTGCTGTGTGTAGTATGATGTGTGTTATACTGCATTATTTGGTATAGGGTGTGTGATACGATGTGTGCTATACACACATATAGTGTGTGCTTTTATATGCTGAGTGTATATCCCACTTCCATATGACCCACCCACTGTACTTTGTGGATTCAGAAGTGAATGAACCTGACACGGAGAGAGGTTTTCTGGCACTCCTCTCCCATCTGCAACATACCCCTGCCTGTGAGCAGGACAAGTGTCTTGATTAGGGTTTGACTGCTGTGACTAGACACCATGAACAAGGCAAGTTTTATAAAAGAAAATATTTAATTGGGGCTGGCTTACAGGTTCAGAGGGTCAGTCCATCATCATCAAGGGAGGAACATCACAGCATCCAGGCAGGCATGGTGCAGGAGGAGCTGAGAGTTCTACATCTTCATCTGAAGGCTGCTAAGAGAAGACTGACATCCAGGCAGCTAGGAGGAGGGTCTTACAAGTCCATGCCCACAGTGACACACCTACTCCAACAGGGCCACGCCTACTCCAACAGGGCCACGCCTACTCCAACAGGGCCACACCTTCTAATAGTGCCACTCCCTGTGCCAAGCACATTCGAACCATGACAGCCAGCATGGTCTTCATTAGCATCACATGTGTTTGTGATTGTAAACCTCTGCACACCAGAGAGGCTCTGTCTGTCCCTCTTGATTAGCCTCAGCACCCAGGTCTGTCTGATGAATGGATTCACCAAGAGAGCCTAACTCAGGACGCTAGCCTTTGAAGAACTCATTATGGCAGACTGCATGTCTACTGAGAGTTAAGCAAACATCTCCCTTAACGGTGAGACCTTTGAGATTGTCCTCAGAGCATTCTGCTCTCCCATTTGGGTGTCCCTTGTCTCTTCTCACCGCAAACCTGCCATGTGTGTTCTGTTTTATAACGCAGTATAGTTGCGGTGGGAGGGAGTACCTTGGTGAGTTCTGCCAATATGTCTCCCTGAGGGATCGTGCCATATGACAGGCCTATTTATTTATTTATTTATTTATTTTTGGTTTTTTTTTGAGACAGGGTTTCTCTGTGTAGCTCGGGCTGTCCTGGAACTCACTCTGTAGACCAGGCTGGCCTCGAACTCAGAAATCCTCCTGCCTCTGCCTCCCAAGTGCTGAGATTACAGGCGTGCGCCACCACTGCCCGGCTCAGGCCTATTTATTACGGAAGGGGAGGCAAGGGGGGGGGAGGGAATGGAGACCTGGGGAAGAGAGGAACAGAAGTATGAGGACAGAGGAGAGAGAAGGACAAAAAGAAAGAGAGGGAGAGTGCCGGGCGGTGGTGGCGCACGCCTTTAATCCCAGCACTTGGGAGGCAGAGGCAGGCGGATTTCTGAGTTCGAGGCCAGCCTGGTCTACAGAGTGAGTTCCAGGACAGCCAGAGCTACATAGAGAAACCCTGTCTCAAAAAAAAAAAAAAAAAAAAAAGAAACAGAGGGAGAGAGGTTGGCTGGGAATATGGGGGGGGGGAAGGACGGGGGGAAGAGGGGAGAGAGAGAGAGAGAGAGAGAGAGAGAGAGAGAGAGAGAGAGGATGGAGAGAGTTGGGGTAGAGAGCAGTCTTCTTAGACTGCCTGGCTCCCTGCACCTGGCAGCAGGTGATGACGTAAGCTGTTGCTAGGTAGCTGTTGGGCAGCGCCTAGTGGAATTTGTAAGCCAACAATGTGTGTCTAGCTCCTGAACCTGAGTTTTTTCCCACAGCTTCCTCTTTTAAGGACACACCCCCATTCCAAAACGTCCTTGCATTTTTTTTTCATCAAGAATTATTTCACTAATTAAAAAAAAAAAAAAAAACATACTGTGCATTTGTTTTGTTTGGTTTTGGTTTGGTTTTTTCCAGACAGGGTTTCTCTATGTAGCCCTGGCTGTCCTGGAACTCACTCTGTAGACCAGGCTGGCCTCGAACTCAGAAATCCTCCTGCCTCTGCCTCCCAAGTGCTGGGATTACAGGCGTGCGCCACCACCGCCCCGGCTTGTGCATTTGTTAATATCGACCTCTTTGGAATATTTTTAACTTCTTAAAGGGTGCCACTGTCTTGGAGTTTCTTATGCTGACTTGCCTTCCGCAGAATGAGGTACTAAGCCCACCTTGGTCGCTCTTCGTGTGGCTCAACTGTTAATCCCTGCAGACCTGCCCTTGCCAAAATGCAAATGACCGCCATATAGGAGCGCAGCCCAGCCCATGGCTTGACCGTGATGCCGCCTCCTTTCTGCCTCGATGGCTCACCGGTTCTGCTTCCTCTTTCTCTGGAAGGAAGGGCCATCAGGGATCAGTGGGCCTGAGCGCTCTGGGTGGAAGTCAGACATACTGAGTGCACGTAGACACACTACGTGTATTGTAGACACACTAAGTGCATGTAGACATACTGAGTACACATAGACACACTGAGTGCATTGTAGACACACTAAGTGCACATAGATACACTAAGTGCACGTAGGCACACCTAGTGCATTGTAGACACACTAAGTGCATATAGACGCACTGAGTGCATTGTAGACATACTGAGTGCATGTAGACACACTGAGTGCATGTAGACACACTAAGTGTATTGTAGACACACTAAGTGCACGTAGATACACTAAGTGCACGTAGGCACACCGAGTGCATTGTAGACACACTAAGTGCATATAGACACACTGAGTGCATTGTAGACATACTGAGTGCATGTAGACACACTGAGTGCGTGTAGAAGGGAAGCAAGCAGTGCCTGCCTGGCCTCACCCCTTGAGTGAGGAGAGTTTGTGAGGGAGATGAAGCCCAAGCCTGAGCTTGCTGTGGAATCATTTAATGGTGTGGACTAACTAGAAAAATGCCAAAGGACACTCCACTCGCGTGTAGATTTGGCCATGGCCGTCACTCGAGGTACACATGCTGGTGACTCAAGATGGCGAATGGTGCGGCATCTGCCTCTTGCCATCGGCTGCCCCTCCTGTCCCTGTGAGGCTGACACCACGTCTCTGATTGACAGGCACATAAGTGTGCTTCACTGGTTGTCTCTTTTCCATCCACCTTCACCGACATGCTTTCTTTCCCTATTTTCCTTGAGCAAACCCTGTCATGAAAGATAAGAAAGAATGAGCCTGACAATAGGCTTAAAGAAAATACTGCTAGCGTAAGGCAAACCAGGCATATCCATATCTGACCCACAGGTATGGTCAATACCAGGGCCCAAGTGAACGCAGACACACTGGGATGCGAAGATGTCCCTGTCAGCTTGCATAGACTTGGGACTACCTGGGAGATATGTCCCTGGACATGTCCACGAGAGAGAGGATTAACTGGGGGGGGGGGCAGGGTGTCCTGAATATGAGTGGTACTATCTCATAAGCTGGAGTGCTGGGCTAAATTTAAAAAGACAAAGAAGGAGGAGAAGGAGGAAGGAGGGAGGAGGGAGGAGAGAAGAAGAAGGAAGGAGGAGGAAGAGAAGGAGGAAGAGGAAGAGGAGGAGGAGGAAGAAGAAAGGAAGGAAGGAAGGAGGGAAGGAAGGAAGGAAGGAAGGAAGGAAGGAAGAAAGAAAGAAAGAGAGAGAGAGAGAGAGAAAACAAGCTGAGAACAAGCATTCAGCTCTCTCTGATTCCTAACTGTGAATCAGACATGGCAGGCATCTCCCTGTGATAAACTGTACCCTCTCAAAACCGTGAGTCAAAAATCAACCTTTCCGCCGGGCAGTGGTGGCGCACGCCTTTAATCCCAGCACTTGGGAGGCAGAGGCAGGTGGATTTCTGAGTTCGAGGCCAGCCTGGTCTACAAAGTGAGTTCCAGGACAGCCCGAACTACACGGAGAAACCCTGTCTCGAAAAAAAACCAAAAAAGAAAAAGAAAAAAAAAAATCAACCTTTCCTTTCTTAAGCTGCTTTTGTCTGGCATCTTGTCATAGCCACAGAAGAGCAACATGCACATACGCATGCATACCGACACGTGCATTACGATTTAAAAGGATCCCAGGACTGATGGAGCAATTGGGTCCCTGTCCGTTCAAGCCAGCCGTGGTAAGTCACAGCATGATTACCCTGTGCCCACTGCTCCCCCAGCTGTGGTAAGTCACAGCATGATTACCCTGTGCCCACTGCTCCCCATCCAGACCTATTCCTCGAGGTTGGACAGTGTCAGTCTTCTGATTGCTCCGCCAGAGTGATGAACTCAACCCTACCCTTTAAACCTTGACCTTCTCTGCTCCTTATTCTTAGCAGCTCCTAACGCTGCCTTGCTCGCGCTTCTGATTGAGACTACTGGAGTGCATTTGAAAGCTGCCAGAAGGGATGGCTCAGCGGTTAAGAGCACTCACTGACTGCTCTTCCGGAGGTCCTGAGTTCAAATCCCAGCAACCACATGGTGGCTCACAACCATCTGTAATGAGATCTGATGCCCTCTTCTGGCGTGTCTGGAGACAGCTACAGTGTACTTACATATAATAAATAAATCTTTTTTAAAAAAAGGAAAGCAAGCAAGCTGCCAGAAGCAGCCACTCTGCTATACAGGAGATCAAAGAGACAGCATCCTGGTCACTGAATATCACCCCACCCCTCCCCCACCTCCGGCTGCTTTGATAGCATCCTAATCAGCTTAACCCATCCCCAGATAGCATATTAGTCAGATGAATCCCCACCAGATGCCTCCCCTGCCTGCTCTGTGACCTCTGCGGGGGGCTCCACTCCAACATGGAGCTATCTGCTAGTTATGTGGGCGCAGTTCAAAGTCCCCGAAGCCAGGACAAGCCAGATGCTGTGGTGCCATCTTTGCTTCCGTGCTGCTGGCGTTCCCTTGTGGGGGAACGCCAGCCCTCTCAATGTGGTGGGGTGGTGGGCACCCTGACATACACACAGCCTGGGTCACTTTATACCTGGCATTGGATACTGTATCTCCTCCAAGTATCGCCACCCCACATACCAATCTACCAGTAAAATCCGCCTTGGTTCTCCACACATACTTTATTACACCCTTTGGCCTTTTGTGGCAGATCGTCTTTCCCTCAGAAATCCAGGTGCCTATGACCGCTCCCTCTTTCCTTTATAAAAGATGGATTCATCGATCGTTTGCTAAACCTATTCATACAAAAGTACAAAAAAAAAAAAAAAAAGACTCTAATTTGTTTGTTTTTGAGACAGGGTTTCTCTGTATAGCCCTGGCTGTCCTGGAACTCACTCTGTAGACCAGGCTGGCCTCGAACTCAGAAATCCACCTGCCTCTGCCTCCCAGAGTGCTGGGATTACAGGCGTGCGCCACCACCACCCGGCAAAGGATTCTATTTTATTTTGACTTTTAAGGGCTGGGAGGATGGGCCAGGGGTTATTGGAGATTACAGAGTGCTCTTTGCTGGGTTCGGCTCCCAGCACCGACATGGTGGCTCACAATCATCTGCAACTCCAGCTCCAGGGGATGTGCCATGTTCTAACTTCTGGGGACACCAGGCACACACGTGGTATATAAACACACATTCAGGCGAAAATACTCATACACTGTAAGAGTCCATGATTCGCCAAAGAATGATAACCTAGACTCACATAGAATGTAAATGCAAAGAGTGTTTTATTCTGCAGAAGTCCAGCACGCTGGGGTCTCCTGTTACCAAGACAGACAACCAAGTGAGCTCACAGGCCTGATTTAAAGCACAGCAGAGGATTCCAGGGGTAGGCGACCTTTATCCTACTCCAGCTCTAGGGACATTCCATTACTGGATCATGGGGGGCTGGAAACTGTGGCTAGGGAAGTCTGGAAACTGCTGCTGACCCACTGTCCTTGTCCTCTGTCTGGGTGGCTTCTGAAGCCTGGACTTGCCTGGACTTGTCTGGTTCTTAGAAACAGAGATTTACTGAACTGCCAATTTGAAGCCTGTCATGGAGTCAGTCTAGCCTCAACATGTAAAAATTAAATAAATCTGAAATGTGTTTTGATTGTCCCATATTAATTAGATATAGAACGGGGTTCAATTTAACATTTCCGTACATGTACATAATATATTTTATATTTTGATGCATCCCAACCCATTATTCGATTTTGCCCCCTGCCCCGCCCTACCTATGCTAATCCCCTTCCACTTCTTAGTCCTGCTTTAGTGCCTTTTTAAAATTTAAAGCAGTAGGGGCTGGAGAGATGGCTCAGCGGTTAAGAGCACCGACTGCTCTTCCGAAGGTCCTGAGTTCAAATCCGAGCAATCACATGGTGGCTCACAACCATCTATAATGAGATCTGACGTCCTCTTCTGGGGTGTCTGAAGACAGCCTCAGTGTACTCACATATAATAAATAAATACATCTTTAAAAAAATTTAAAGCAATAGATAAAATTAAATTATTTAAATAAAATTACAGTGTCTGAGCCATCAGTACCTCCTCAGAAGAGGTCTGTGACAGTTTAAGTGAGAAATGTCCCCCCACAGGCTCGGACATCTGACCGTTGCTCACCTCTTGGTGGCGCTGTTGGGGAGGCTTTGGAGGTGAAGGCTTGCTGGGGGAAGTATGTCACTGGGGGTGGGGGCAGCTTTAAGTGCCAGCCCCGATATCGCCTTGATAGAGGCTTTTTATTCACTCTTTATAAACTAGTTCTGCTCATGGGAACGCTAATTGCAAGGCTGTCACTGATAGGGATTTTTGTCATTGCTGGGCTGTGGACGTGTGCTGTGGATGGTCGGAGAAACTGTGACTATGCACTCTGCAGTCGGCGAGAAGACAGAACTTCATTTTGTATCTGTGTGATAAAAATGGAAGGGAGATTTAAAAAAAAAAAAAAAACTGTCATTTCCATGCAAAGCAGTCACTCACCCTAGTGGCACCTGTCCCAGCTGCCAGAGGATCTGCTGCTCGTGTCCAGGGCCACGTGGGTGGCTGTTGAAGGGCCCATATGGTATGCTGTTCATTTCCTGAATTCCAGGCAAACAGCAGGTGGACTGACTGTCTTCCAGCTGTCTTTAAAAAAAAAAAAAAAAAAAAATCAAAACAGCTAGAAAGTCCAGGATCTGGCAGGTGTTGTGAGCCCATGGGAAAGGCGAAAGGTCACGGAGAGAGAGGAAAAAGCCTGTCTCCTAGGGTAATGTTGACAGTGATACCATCATGATGGAGAAATACCCAGGAATACTGAATAAATCCTTCCGCGTTCACGGTTAGCTCTCAAACCTAATGGGCATGTAGCATTCATGTCAAGAACTGTGTAGTCTTTTGTTTTGCTCTGTTTTGTTTTGTTTATCAGGCCACGAGGTTGCCACTCCGCCACTAAAAGCAGAGTTAAGAGAGGTCAGAGATACAGTTTAGATGCTAAAACGCCTCCCGGCAAGCATGAGAACCTGGCCCTTGGCGGCCATGTCAAGCTGAGTGCGGGATTGCAGCCTTGCGGACCTATCCCTGGAGAGGCACAGGCAGGTGAATCGCTCGGGCTCTCTGGCCAGTAAACCCACTCTGTGTGGTGACCTCCAGACCAGTGAGAGCCCCTGTATCAAAACCACAAGATGGGTTTTAGTTTTTTAGTTGGATAACAGTGAAGGTTAATTCCTGGGCTACACACATGTGTGCATAGACAGGAGCGCACACACATATACTCTCATTTGCATGCATCTCCACGTATGTGAACACTCAAACACACAAAAGCAGAGGACAAGGCTCAGCTGTGTAAGAGAAATCCGGGTCCATGAGAGGTTGAAAGGAAAACATACTGTGCTAGTCAAGGCTCTCTAGACAAACAGAACTTAGAGAATGAACTCTCCACATAGATAGAAAGGGGATTGATTTTTTTGTTTTGTTTTTTGTTTTTTGTTTTTTTTGTTTTTCGAGACAGGGTTTCTCTGTGTAGTCCTGACTGTCCTGGAGCTCACTCTGTAGACCAGGCTGGCCTCGAATTTAGAAATCCACCTGCCTCTGCCTCCCAAGTGCTGGGATTACAGGCGTGCGCCACCACTGCCCGGCTGGAAAGGGGATTTATTAAAACGACCTACCGGCTGTGGTCCGGCTAATCCAACAATGGCTGCCTATAAACAGAAGGTCCAAGAATCCCGTAGTTGTTCTGTCCATGAAGGTGGATGTCTCAGCTGGTCTTTAGCTTAAGCTGGAATCCTGAAGAAGCTGGCTGTGGTGACGGTGAGGGAAAGGGCAGCAAGGCGAGGGCAGGCAGGAAAAGAATAGGAAGGTCCTTCTTCCTTGTCTCTACATGGGCTTCTAGCAGGAGGCGGGGCCCAGATTAGAGGAAGTTCCTCCCACCTGAAAAGAGCTGGACTAAAGCTGTGTCTTTTTACCTCAGAGATCCAGGATCTTCAAATTAGGCAACTACCCTCTCACAGGTGTGCTCCATCTTGGGGTTCAAGTGAATTCCAGGTGTAGTGATGTTGACAACCAAGCGTGGGCATTGCACACACGTCATGGTCAGCACCTGAAAAACAGAGAGGATCACAGGGAAAAAAAGACAAGCTGTTACATATGTGAACTATCTTTGTCCCCGCTGATTGTACTGCTACCCCAGATGAAGAGAGTTTCCACCTATTGACAGTTTAGAATCATGAAAAGGAAATCTGCAGGCATCGCCCATCCCTGGCAAAGAGAGAGGGAGGCAGGCAGGGAGAGGGATGACTTGAGAAGGTGTAAAGGATGCCAGGCTCTTGTCCCTGTGACTTGTTCAGACTCTTTCTTTTTTTTTTTTTTTTAAATCTTTTTATTTATTTATTTATTTATTATATGTGAGTACACTGTAGCTGTCTTCAGACATGAGAAGAGGGTGTCAGATCTCTTTACGGATGGTTGTGAGCCACCATGTGGTTGCTGGGATTTGAACTCGGGACCTTTGGAAGAGCAGTCAGTGCTCTTACCCGGTGAGCCATCTCTCCAGCCCCGTTCAGACTCTTTCAAAACACCATAAAGTTTCTGTGTGCCCCAGGGAGGCATTCCGAAGCAGCAGAATTGTTTCTAAGCCTCCAATGCAGGTCTCTTGATTCTAAAGCCTTCTGTGAATGTCTGACTAAACTTCCTGGAAGAGGAAAGGACAGATGGAAACTCTTAGCTTAGGCCTCTCATATTGGTAGACAATGAAAATACAGACCTCTTTGTAATCTGAAATTGGACTTGCAGAGGACCTAGGTACCTACTGGGGCAGTAATCCAAATTTCCTAAGAACGGGCCTGTCACTTGGTGATGGATCCCACTGGCCAGTCAACCGGGAATCTACCTTTACCCAGGAACTCCTGCAGGTAATCCTTTAGTTGAGTTGCATCTTGGTGAGTTTTAAAGGTTCTGCTCTCCCAAAGTTAAAAGACAGATATCAAGTGGGGTCTGGTGGTGCACATCTTTAACCTCAGCACTGGGGAGGTGGAGGCAGGAAGATCTCTATGAGTTTGAGACCAGCCTGGTCTACATAGGGAGATTCAGGACAGCTAGTGTGGTGGGGTAGCTGCCAGAGAAGACTGCTTGAACATGGGTTTAAGCCAATACAAAGTCTTTACTAACTGGCCGGTGACTACACTGGGCACTCGGGAGCCCGGTGTTGCCCTGAGCCTTTCTCAGGGTGAGCGCTTAAGCACAAAAACCATGCTCTGGGTTGACATACTTCAGTTAACAGGAACAGTGAGTCAGAAGCCAAAAGACAAGGGTTAGTTGACTTACAGACTTTCCTAGAATTATAGACGTTGATGGATTGGGCCTTTGTTTTAGTTTTGGCAAGTGGTGCTGTCTACATGCTGAGTTTTACAGTCTGAATGGCACTTCCATCATGGAGTCAGTGGTGCTAAGGTCTGAGGGCCTACTAAGGTCTGGGGCCTTATTACATACACACACACACCAGTGTATGAATGATATCTCCCAGTGAGTCAACAAATACCCTTTTTTGGCAGCATAAATATTGTTTTGCTCTATCTGAATGCCCCAAAAGTAGGCCTGCTCCCGTCTTCCCTCATGTCCAATTCCTAGGCAAGCCTTCCTCAACTTCAAACTCTATCTCGTTGTCTCTGTGACACAGGTTCTAAGTGAAGTTATCAGTGCTTCTTGTTCAACCCAAGGCAGAAGCTCCTGGGGCAGGGTTCTCCAGAGAAACACAGCCCAGGAGACATGTAGTAATAGACCGGTAGCCATATAGAAACATGAGGCGTAGAAGAGGGAGGAGGGAAAAGGAAGGAGGGAGGAGGGAGAGAGGTGCTCTGAAGGCTTGTAGGGTATTGCATGCTGTTTTTTCTGTGGGTTGGCATTTACTACCCACAAGCAACATGTCCGAACAGAAAATGAACTGGACCCCAACAGACGTAGATTGATTCGGGGAAGAAGGTCTAAGAGCAGCAGAAATCATTTAGCTTTCTCTCTCTCTCTCTCTGATGTGTGTATACATGTTCATATGTGTGTGCATATGTATGTGTGTGTGTGTGTGTGTGTGTGTGTACACACATGTAGAGGCCAGTGGTCAACACCAGTGTTTCCCCTCACTCTCCACCTTATTTAATGCATTTGTTTGTAAGCTACGGTCTCTCAGCGACAACTCAGACAACTTTCAAGAGTTCCCTCATTTCCCGCATTGCTGAGACGGTCTCTCACGTTGCTTCTGACGCTCTTTGTACTCCAGGCTAGCTGGCCCATAAGTTTAATTCTCCCGTCTCTCATCTCCCTCTGAGAGCACTAGAATTATAGATCTGTGCAACTGTATGCTGTTCTTGCACTTTTTTGTTTGTTTGTTTGTTTTCAAGACAGGGTTTCTCTGTGTAGCTCTGTCTGTCCTGGAACTCACTCTATAGACCAGGCTGGCCTCGAACTCAGAAATCCGCCTGCCTCTCAGAGTGCTAGGATTACAGGTGTGCGCCACCACACCCGGCTCTGTACACTGTTCTTTAACATGCATAGATTCTGGGGACCGAACTCAGGTCGGCAGGTGCGGGTAGCCCACACTCAGATTCACTGAGCCACCACACTGGCCCAGGTCAATCACTTCTGAACAATTCATTTGACGAGTTTTCATTGTGTAACTGTGTGTGTTTGCCAGTGGGTATGTGCATAGGAGTGCACGTGCTGGTGGGGACCTGAGGCCTCTGAACCACTGGAATTGGGATGACAGAAAGGTGGTGTCTCTTGATGTGGATGCCGGAAACTGAACTCTGGTCCTCTGGAAGAGCAGCAAGTCCTCTTCAGTGCTGAGGCGTCTCTCCAGCCCCTTAGGGCCCTGGCTGTCCTAGAACTCACTCTGTAGACCAGGCTGGCCTCAAACTCGCAGAGATCTGGGATTAAAAGTGTGAGCCACCATCGTCTGGCCCAGGGCAACAGGTTCTAACCGCAATGTGAGCGGTTGCTTTCAGTGGGGTACAAGTGATGAGAGCAGGCAGGTGTTGCTGCAGTATCAAAAGAGGAGCCCTCCACATAATCTCCCATCCCTAACTGAAGGAAGAATCGTGGAAGGCCAGATCGGTTTCCTCTACTTCAACAAGAGCAAAATCTCACCAGAGACCGGATGGATGTCCGAGAACACGCAGGACCTCAAGGTCCTTAGTGAAAAGCACACTATGCTTCTCCTTAAATTTCATTGTATTCCAAAATATTATTTTTCATCAAGAGATATATTGGATGGGTTCATATATTTTAAGGGATAAACTTTACTTTCAAATATAATAAATATCAATAACGAGAATGGGCACTGAAAAAGAAACTCCCAAGTGATTTTTGAAAATACCACAATGTCCTAAGACGACGACAACAACAACAACAACAACAACAACAACAACAACACAACTTTACACACCTCTTGTTTGGTTACTTGTCTCTAGCTGTGACCAAATAATTGACAAGCAGCAGAAAAGCCACCACTCACATCACAGCAGGATTCCGGGCTCAGCAGAAACACTGGAACAGGCGCATTCCCTGTCTTACTTAGCCTTTGTGTTGACTAGAGGAGGTCCAGCCACAGAGACAATTTGTTTGACTCTGTGCGGATTCAAATGTTAAAGCTATCTATAAATCCCTAACAAAGATCCAGGTACCACCTCCAACCAGATCCCCGGACATCCCACAACCCAGCCAAGGTGACACATTAAAGGACAGGAAGAGCTCAAGGTCATCTTTAGTTTACGTAGTGAAGTTTAAGGCCATTCGGAGCTGCATGAGACTCTATCTCAAAAGGAAAAGAGAGATGAGGGTTAGGCACCCTTTGTATAGGTTTGCCGATATAGAAAAACCCAGTAGGGTTCAGTACTGTCCAGGCTTCCAGTGTAGAGGAGAGATTACGGTACCACTGACTCAAGTTGAACTTCATTCGAGGAGCAAAGGCAAGGCAGGCTTCAGTTGGCAGCTATGAGTTCCGGGAGCCGCAGCTTGCAGAGGCAGCAGGACCAGGGCAGGAGCCGCGCCCCCCCCCCTCCCCCGGCATTGGCTCCGAGCACTTTTGGAAAGCAGAGGGGCCGTGGCTGAAGATGAACCCTGATTCTGGCGCCCAGAGAGCAGCATGTACAGCCTGGAGGCAAGCCAAGATCCCTCCCACGGCTGGAATACCTACTGCTGTTATCCTCGGGGATCAATCTAAGCTCTGAATCCGTTGCCATGGAGACCATCTCAGTCTGTGTTTTCCCCTTAGTGATGTTCAAGAAAAGCCTACACACATACCTATTCAGAAAATATTCTAATACGTGGGCTCGCATCAAAATAAATGACTATGTCCTTCGTAGACAACAAAAGCCAGTGTCTGGGGAAGAGCGACGGCGGAAGCCAGTCTGCTTCAAACCTGGGAAAAAAGAGGTTAGGAGTGAGAACCACCTCCTTCTATACAGCGTTCTGCTTTTCTAATTTCAAATAAAACCTGTTTACATTACAAAATATGGAAAAAATGCACAAAACCCAAAAGGGAAACCTTAAAATAACCCATACTCATTTTTTCTTCTTATGGTTAAAAAAAAATAATAAATAAAATATGAGTCTGTTCCTTCTATTTCTGGGACAAACACCTTTATTAATTTGGTCCAAATCAGTTCTGCCAATTTCTCCCGTTTGTAATGTCTGTCTATCTGTCTACACCTCCATCTCTCCATCCACCTACATGTCTACTTATCTTTTTCTCTTTTTTTTTTCACTATTTTTTTTGGGGGAGAGGGGGTGGTTCTAGACAGGGTTTCTCTGTGTAGCCCTGGCTGTCCTGGAACTCACTCTGTAGACCAGGCTGGCCTCGAACTCAGAAATCCGCCCGCCTCTGCCTCCCAAGTGCTGGGATTACAGGCGTGTGCCACCACTGCCCGGCTTTTTTTTTTTTCACTATTAAGACAGAGTCTCGCCGGGCGGTGGTGGCACACGCCTGTAATCCCAGCACTTGGGAGGCAGAGGCGGGCGGATTTCTGAGTTCGAGGCCAGCCTGGTCTACAGAGTGAGTTCCAGGACAGCCAGGGCTACACAGAGAAACCCTGTCTCGAAAAACAAAACAAAAACAAAACAAAACAAAACAAAACAAAACAAACAAAAAAAGACAGAGTCTTGCTCTATTGCCCAAACAGGCCTTGGACTCTTGGACTCTGAAGAGATACTTCTGTAAGCTCCTGTGACTATAAGTATATTCTATTGAGCTCAGCACATTTATTTACTGATTTATCTAATACTTACTGAGTCATTACCTTGGTCCCAACACTGTCCTAGGCATGTGCGGGTCATTGATAAGTAACTATTACTTCCCTATCGCTGTAATAAAATGCCAGGACCAGAAGCAACCTACAGAAGGTAGAGATTATTCGGGCTTACAGTTCCAGAAAGGTAATAGTCCACCATGGGAGGGGAGCAGCAAGCAGCCGGCATGCAGCAGGAACAGGATGCAACAATACATCTTTTTTTTTTTTTTAAAGTTATTTATTTTATGCGTGTGAGTACACTGTAACTGTCTTCAGCCACACCAGAAGAGGACATCGGATCCCATTACAGATGGTTGTGAGCCACCATGTGGTTGCTGGGAACTGAACTCAGGACCTCTGGAAGAGCAGTCAGTGCTCCTAACTGCTAAGCCATCTCTCCAGCCCGCAACAATACATCTTAAACAAGCACAGAGCAGAGAAAGCAAACAGGAAGTGCGGAGGGACAATACCCACTCAAAGCCCGCCCCTAGTGACGTACTTCCTCTAGCAAGGCTCCACCTCCAGGAGGTTCCACCTTCTCCCTAAACAGTGCCACCCACTGGCGACCAAGTGCTCGACTCTCTAAGCCCGTGAGGGACATTCTCATTCGAACCGCCACAGTTCTGAAAAAGATCTCCTTTCTCATACATGCTACAGTCTCGTAAGAGAAGACGGGAAGTTATCAACGAACAGAAAACTACTGACTAGTGAGAAATGCTCTGCAGAGAATGAGGTTGTATCATCCGTAGAGGACCCGTTGAAGAATAAAAAAAAAATGGCCTGATGAAGACTGGGACATATTCCTGGGACCAGGAACAGTAGGAGCCTTAAGGATAACATAGGAGATAGGTGTGTCTCACCTGTGACTCACAGGCCACGCGGATCTCAGGACAGCCATAATGTGGCCCAGCCTCTCATCACAAAAGGCCTGTTGGGAACGAAGGGGGAACAAGAAAGAGAAGCAGTTGAAGAGGTAAGCCACAGACAAATCACAGATTCGGGGGTGGGGGTAGGGGAGAAGAAAATGCCAGAAAAATGCAAATGTTAAGATGCTTGAGTTTTAACAGGGAATGGGGGGGGTATGCTCTGTTGGGTTTTCACTCTGGGGAAGAGATTTAGGGAAAAGGGCAGCAGATCTCAGCAAGTTCATTAAGTAAGATTGGGGTGCATGGCCCAGGATCTTAGTAGGGGATAGCCCTGGGAGACGGAGACAGTTCAGTGGGTACAAGCACTGATACTCACCCTGATGCAGGATCGCTGGGTCACACGTGGTGGAACCACAGAACTAACTCCTGCAAGCTGTCATCTGATCCCTACTGTACTCTGTGGCGCCTCTCTCTCTCTCTCTCTCTCTCTCTCTCTCTCTCTCTCTCTCTCACACACACACACACACACACACACACACACACACACAGAGGAATATTGGGTTATTTCAACACCTTAGGATTACTATATTTTATTAACCTCATGATTCCTCTCTACCAAATTTGAAATCGTTGCATACCGACCCAGAAATGATAGCATGGCTCTTCTATCCCCCCCCCCCACCGGCCCCCTAAGATCATGTTTAGGGGTCAGAGACTCTGCAGTTAGGAGCATTGGCTGTTCATCCAGAGGACCCGGTTCAATTCCCAGCACCCACATGGCAGTTCACTAACATCTGTTCCTCCAGTTCCTGGGAATCTGACACCCTCACACAGACAAACATGCAGGCAAGACACCAATGTACATAAAATAAAAAATAAATTAATCTCTCTCTCTCTCTCTCTCTTTTTTTTTTTTTTTTTTGGTTTTTTGAGACAGGGTTTCTCTGTGTGATCCTGGCTGTCCTGGAACTCACTCTGTAGACCAGGCTGGCCTCGAACTAAGAAATCTGCCTGCCTCTGCCTCCCAAGTGCTGGGATTACAGGCGTGTGCCACCACGCCCAGCTTATTAATCTTTTTCTTAAAAAAAGATGTTTCAATATAAATCCTGCCAAAGACAAGATTTATATTATAAAGCAAATTTAATTTGCTTTACACAAAATGAATGAAAGCTTGCATGAGCTTAATCTCATTGATTGAAGCTTATCATGTTGAGAGTGACACTGGGGTCAGAGGAAACACTGCACTCACCACAGCAAAACCACGACATCACTCGATTCTATTGTAATCCTACTTTCCCTCAGATTTTGGCTGCAGGTGCCAACTGCTAAGGAAAGCTGGGGTGGGGGGTGGGGAGTGAAGATGTCAAAAACGCTGACCCCTGTGCTCTACACATCTACACAGACTTGCCATTTCTTTACTATTTTTTTCTTCTTTATTTGTATTTTTTTTTCCTTTTGGGTGATGTTTTTGAGAGCATGTGTGTCTGTGTGTACAAGTGTGTATGTCTGCATGAGTGTGCGTATTAATGTGTGAGTGGCATTTTGTGTGTGTGTGTGTGAGTGTGTGTCCACATGGGTGTGTGTGTGTGTGTGTGTGTGAATGCATGTGAGTGGCAGCGTGCATGTGTGTGTGTGTGTTTGTGTGTATACATGTGTGCACACACAGGACGTAGAACCTCTGTGGAGATTAGACCTGGTTCTCTTCCACTCTTAAGTGTCTCTCACGTTTCTAGTCCTGTGCTGTGTAGCCCAGGCTAGTGAGCCCAGGAGCTTCCGGTCGGTGGATTCTCCTGTCTGTGCCTCCCATGTCCCAGTGGGAGAACGGAGTCTGCAGATGGGAGTCACAGGATCAGGGTTTTCTGCGGACTCTAGGACACGGGACTCAAGGTCTTTTACCCGGAACCATTACCCTGGCCCCTGACTTACTGTTTCTAAAGGTAGAAACCAAGTGTACTGCTGTCAGTCAGGCTGTCCTGGTGCACTTTAAGCCCAGCACTTGGGAGGTAGAGGCAGGTGTATCTCTTGAGTTCGAGGCCAGCCTGGTCTACAGAGCGAGTCCCAGGACAGCCAGAATACTCAGAGAAACGCTGTCTGGAGAAAACAATAGCAATACCGAAACAAACAAACGGGAGTCCTGCTGTTGATTACCATGAAAGGCCAGTTTAGAAAATGCTACAAGGATCTGAAGAAATTCAAGACTTCATGGAGCATGCTTGACCAAGTCCCAGAGGAGAACACAGTCCAGAGCTCACGTGTGGTCTCTGGCTTAAAGGTCAGTGGGCATCTCCACCGGCAGTGTATTAGGAGGGTGACCAGCATAGGAATACAGTAAAAGACTGAACAATTTATATTCAGGAAAGCTTCTGAGATTACTGGCATAGAGAAAGGAAGTGACTTCATTTGTCTTCCATCCGACCCTTCAAGATGTGAAATTATTTCCTTTCACACTGCCAGAACAAACGCACTCCACTTAGTGTGAACCCAGAAGCACATAATTTATAAGACGGCAGTGTATGGCCCCCGGTAGAAATGATTAATATATATGTCATATATATTCAGAATACTGGTTTGGTGAGGGTGCAGATCATCTTTTATTTTTTTATTTTTTTATTTTTTTACATTCTGAGATGGGAGGTGTGTGTGAGCTTTTTAATTAAAGGGCTTTTTTTTTTTTTTTTTTTTTTTTTTTTTTTTTACAATAGGCCCACAGCATGTGAGAGAGTCGGCGGTGACGGCATCCAGACTTGTGGCTTTAAGTGCTGTCGTATTAGTTTCAAATCTCTGGAAATAAGCGGCTTAAGAAGGCCCAGCGCTCAAGCATTCTGCCCAGGGTCGCTTGACTCTGTGAGGCACCACATGAAGACAGTAAGTGTGTGTGTGTGTGTGTGTGTGTGTGTGTGTGTGTTGGGGGAGCAGGGGAGACAGAGATGACACCTCAGACCAGGTGTAACCTTCAGTAACAAATCCCCTAGAGATGGCCTTCCTTCCTCTGCCAAGCTCCATGTTTTCTACCTTCTCCCCAAATAGCGCCCTTGGTCTAGAGACCAAGCCCGAGCCTGGATGGGGTGCTCGCTTCGTAGTCAAACCATTAGCCGCTCTCCAGACACTGTTGGCTCCGTCCATCCCGACCGCGCCTCTGGCTCTCGGATTCCCACATCCAGCTGTTGCTGAGAGCGAGAGAGCGAGAGAGCAGAGAGAGCGCCACTTACTTTACCAAGCGTGGGAAGCCCGGCTGAACTTTTGAACTTCCTGCGTCCCTCGCTCTTTCCCTCCCTCCCTCCTCGGATAGCAATTCCTTTCCGCGGGCTGCACAGTCATCCTCGATTCTTGAACCTCTCCCACTCCACGTACGAATCCGTCAACCAGTTCTCTCTGCCTCCTAAAATAGATCCAGAATGCACCACCTCTCCGCAGCTTCCATGTCACCAGCCCACACCACCCCTGCTTCTCGCCGGAATATTGGAGGAAACTTCCCCCCCTTACTTTTGTACCCCGGTTCTGTCACTTTTTATATCACGTTTCATTTATTTAAAAAATTTAATTAGCGCGTACACAGAATTAGGTTTTATTATGGCATTTTCTTTTCTTTTCCTTTTTCTTTTGGTTTTTTGAGATAGGGTTTCTCTGTGTAGCCCTGGCTGTCCTGGAACTTACTCTGTAGACCAGGCTGGCCTCGAACTAAGAAATCCGCCTGCCTCTGCCTCCCAAGTGCTGGGATTACAGGCGTGCACCACCACCACCCAGTCATTACAGCATTTTCAAGCACAACTAGTCGCTGCTGATTTTTCCTGCAACTCCTCCCCTTGTTCTGTAAAGGGTTCTTGGGATGTATTTGAAACCTTCCATATTAACAACCAAACACACAGTAAATAACATGATTAAAACACACACACACACACACACACACACACACACACACACCTTCTCCACCCAGCCTCAGTAGTTCTTGATACAGGGCTGTTTTTTGTTTGACTCTCATCCAGGTCTTCCCGTCTCTTGTTCAAGTTTAACACCAGATCCTTTCCTGGCATACAGATGCCCTCTCTCCCCTTGCTTTGCATCCAGCAACTTCGGGCTGTTTCTCAGCAGCCTCAGGATCGATAGCCCCAGGTCCCGGATGTTCTTCCTGGTTCTCTCCTTTCTCTTCTGCCAGGCTGTCACCCATAATTCCCTAAAACCCGCCTCTGTCCACTGTCCACGTGTGGCAAACCCAAGTGTTCCTCTACCCTTGAGTTCCCTGAATCTTGGCTGCTAAAGATAATAGTCTATACGACTCCACCTCACCCCTGACCCGCCCACCTTCCTATCTGGAAATGAATTCACATGAAGCGAGACGCTTTGCCCACTACCAGAATTCGCAAACCAGTTGTAGAAGAGCTTGTTTTCGGAGCCCCACCCCCCTTTTGCTCCTCCTTCCACGTGGGCAAGTTGTTGGAACCTTCCACCCTCAGCTTGGGGACTCAAGCACCACCTCTCTCTATTCCCTCTAGTAACTGGCTGTCGCCAGTTTTATTTAACCAGTGGTTTTAAATCGGGGAGCAAGGTTTAAACAATTAAGGCTGGTATACGTATACGAGAGGATCTGCTCAACTTGGAGCAACCAGATCTTGGGGCACAGAATTTGAATACAAAACATTTAAATACAAGCAACACCAGACCAACCCCCTATATAACTAGGTGAAGTTTTCTCCCAGTGGGTGAAGGCTAGCCAGCTGGGAAAGGACATCATGGCTCCTTCTGCAGATGGCCTTTCCCAGCATCCTCTAGGGGGGGTGTCTCAGCATGTTCTGGTAGTTAATGTCTTGCCTCAGAAGATTCATGCTATGCCTGGGCTATAGATTGGGGAATGTATATATATGTAACTCCTTAAGTTAGTATAATTACAGAATATTTACCTAGTTAGCACAGCAGGTGTTTAATACCATTTCCTATGGGTTAGTCACTGGACCTTGAAACCTGAACTTCTCTGTTTAGTACCGAAGATTGAACAAGATAGTTGGCTGGACCAATGCCTAGGTCTTCCTTTCTTAAAAACAAACAAAATCCCCCCCCCCACACTACACATTTATTCTGTATTCTTGTGTGGGCATGCATATGGAGGTCAGAGGATAGCGGGTCGCTCTCCGCCTTCCACCATTTGAGTCCTGTGGATTGGAGACTCGGGTTGGCAGGTTGGCAGCACCTTTTCCTGCTGAGCCACCACACTGACCACACTGGCCCCAGCCCCCGTTGTTGTTGTTGTTGTTGTTGTTTTTAGACAAGGTCTCACTGTGTAGCTACAGCGCCCTTCAACTTTCTTTCTCTGTCATCCAGGCTAATCTCAACCTCATGCTCCTTCTGCCTTAGTGCGGGGGGGGGGGGGGGGGGGGGGGGGTGGAGTGGGGGGAGCTATAAGTGTCTCACTAGACTTTACAGTGTTAACTCTATAGCTCTGACTCATTTTAACAGCTGGGGACGCCAAGACACATGTTTATCAAATAACATTTCCACAGCTACACAACTGGTCGTCAGTAGAGATGGCATTTAAACGTCAGCAGATTCCAGTCATGGTCCGGGCTCGGTGGCTACCCACGCTATCCCGGCATTGACCTCATAGAAGACTCTGGCAGTCCAAGGACTCTGGCGGTCTGCACCCCACTTGATTAAGAGTTTGGGTGAAGGTTACAGGGCCTGGTAACTCACAGGTAACCTAACACGTAAGAAGGATCTGCATTCACAGGGGCAGGATTATTTCACGAGGCGTGTTTGCTGAGAAAACACACCAGAACAAATGTGCACCTGAGAGAGGCCACTCCACCTCGGCACTCGTGATACTTGGGGGAATAAACAAATTTTTCCTTTGTGAGGGTCTGTCTGGAGCATGGTGAGATGTTTATCCCTGGATTCTACTAAGAACCCCCAGTTAGGACAACCAGACACCTTCCAGACAGTGTCAAACGTCACCCGAAAGATAAAACCGCTTCCTGCTGAGAACTGACTTCATTTGTACGTTACACCGCTTTATTTCGCAATTGTGGCAAGAGGTAGGTAGAGCTGCAGCTGAAATCAAAGTCATGTGAATCCAGGTGGCACACACTTATCATAAAGCATTAACTTGCCATGGTGTGAGTGCCTGTAACCCACCCTGAAGGGGTTGGAAGGAGGAACCACCTGCAAAGAAAACCAGGTGGTTAGGTCAGCGAAGGCCCCCGAAGGGATGAGTGTGCGATCCTCCCACCAGGAAATATTCAGTGAAAGAAAGAACTGCTTCAAGGCCGAGGCACGGATGAAAATACCCTTGTCTACAGAAAACTCAGAGGTAGGAGGGAAAGAACCAGAAGGAGCTGCACACATTCAACTGGAGAGGGAAAGAATTGGGGCTGAGTCTTTTTTTTTTTTTTTTTTTTTTCAAGACAGGGTTTCTCTGTGTAGTCCTGGCTGTCCTGGAGCTCACTCTGAAGACCAGGCTGGCCTCAAACTCAGAAATCCGCCTGCCTCTGCCTCCCAAGTGCTGGGATTAAAGGCGTGCGCCACCAACGCCCGGCGGGGCTGAGTCTTAACCTTTGAGAACTTGGAGACTTGGGAAGTAAGCCAGTATATCTTTTAATTCCCCCCCCCCTTACCCAGTGAAATAAAAACCAAAGACATTTAAAATTTGTGATTAACAATGGGCTGAGGTGGGATTCTTAAGTGATAAGTCATTTTTATTAAGATTTCTTTTGAGGGGGGCTGGAGAGACGGCTCAGCGGTTAGGAGCACCATCTGCTCTCCCAGAGGTCCTGAATTCAGTTCCCAGCAACCGCATGGTGGCTCACAACCATCTGCAATGAGATCTGATGCCCTCTTCTGGTGTGTCTGAAGACAGTGACAGTGTACAGATATACATAAAATACATAAAATTTACCCCAGCCAAAGAAATTATCTCATTCCTTCTGAAAACAACCTCCACTGAAGTTTTGGAACATTAAGTAGAATGCAGCAAAATCCTTCACCAGAATGCAACAAAGATGGCCTCTGGCTGAGTTCATTATGGTCCTGTTGCCCTCTGATACATCGTAAACACAGCACCCACAGTCGGCAGTACTAGCAGTATTTTGGTCTCCTACATTCCCAATAGAAAGGTCGATTAAGCTCTGCTTGCAGAACTCTGGGGTTTCTCCAGCCTGGAGCTCCAACTTCCCATGGAATCTCCCAAGGAACGGCCTACTACAAAACATGTTTATCAGAGTAATATCCCCACTCCTGGTACCAATTCTTAAAATTATCATATTCTTTTTTTTTTTTTTTTTTTTTTTTTGGTTTTTTGAGACAGGGTTTCTCTGTGTAGCCCTGACTGTCCTGGAACTAGCTCTGTAGACCAGGCTGGCCTCGAACTCAGAAATCCACCTGCCTCTGCCTCCCAAGTGCTGGGATTAAAGGCGTGCGCCACCACCGCCTGGCAAAATTATCATATTCTTATTATTTTTGTAATTTCATACAAGTATACGATATAAAATATACTAGCCCTCACCTCTCCCCCTCCTCTCCTCATATCCACACCCACCGGTCCCAATGCCCTCACTTTGTTAAACTGTCTACTGATTCTAATTTGTGCTACCCATACACTCATGGGTGTGAGGCCATTCACTGAAGCATGGTCAATCTAACCTGGTACCAGTTTTATACATTAGATACTTTTTCTGTTGCTGTGACCAAATATCTGACAAGAATCAAATGACACAATGTACATATACATGAAATTCTCAGAGAATAAAGAAAAAAATATTTAAAACAAAACAAACAAAACCCACTTGGTTGAAGAAGGCTATGATAGTTTGAATGTAATTGGCTCCCATAGATCCGTATGGAGAGGTACTATTAGGAGGCGTGGCCTTGCTGGAGGAAGTGTCACTGTGGGGGCGGGCTTTGAGGTTATATATGCTCAAGCTATGCCCAGTCTCTCAGTCTCCCCATTACTGCCTGCAGATCCAGATATAGAACTCTCTGCTTTGTCTCCTGCACCATGCCTGCCTGGATGCCGCCATGCTTCCCACCATGAATGATAATGGACTGAACCTCTGAACTGTAAGCCAGACCCAATGAAATGTTGTCCTTTATAAGAGTTAACCTTGATCGTAGTGTCTCTTCACAGCAGTGGAAACCCTAACTGAGACCAAGGGTTAATTTTTAGCTTGCAGTTTGAAGAGAGAACAGTGACAGTCAACCAGGGCAGATGGCAGCAAGATCATGATGTGACTGGTCACATGTCCACAGCCTGAAGGGACGGAGGCAGGAAGAGAGGGAGGGAAGGAGGGAGGGAGAGAGAGAGCAAGCACATAGATTGTTTCTTCTCTTTATATTTAGAGATCCATGTCCTGGAATGGAGCCATCCCTCTTCAGGGCAAATCTCACCTCAGCTAACAATCCTCACAGACTGACTGAGAGGTTTGTCTCTTAGTGGATTCTAAATCCAGTCAAGTAGGTGGTGGAGACTAACCTTCACAGAAGGAAGACGAAGGAGCGACACATCCGGACAGGATGTCTGTGAGGCCTTATGCACTGGTGTCATTATACGGAAATATGCATCTTAAAAACCTAAGGAGTATTCCTTCTTGCCTGTAGGGCCTTGAACAAATCCATTGCCTTTATGGCTTATATTTCTCCCTCAATTCCCGAAAACGGCAAATCTACTTTCTATTCATATAGATGCCCAATACTGGGCAGCTCACATATGTAAAATCTTTTTTTCTAATAATTGTCTCTGATTTTATGTGTATGGGTGTGTTGCTTATATGCACATACATGTGTGCCGTGACCAAAGAAACCAGAAGAGGGTGTCAGAGCTAGTTCTAGAGATACAGATGGTCATGAGCCTCCCAGTGAGGATGACGGGACTTGAACCCAGGTCTTCTACAAGAGCAGTAGATACTCTTAGCTACGGCTGAGCCATCTCTTTGGCTGCACAAGTGAAGCCATGCTAGGGGTGTCTTTCATGTTTGGTGTCTTTCACTTAGCACAGAATTGCAAGGCTCATGTGCTCTGTGGTATAAGTCATTCTTTCTCATGATGGTTAAATAATATCTATTCATAGATGCACGGTGTTCCCTTAATCCATTCAGCAGTTTACTGGCCTTTGGGTTATTTTTTTTTTTAAGATTTCTTTGTTTATTTTATGTATATAAGTACAGGGTAGCCGTACTGATGGTTGTGAGCCACCATGTGGTTGCTGGGATTTGAACTCAGGACCTTTGGAAGAGCAGTCGGTGCTCTTAACCACTGAGCCAGCTCTCCAGCCGCCTTTGGGTTATTTTAACTTTGGGGTGATTCTGATAAGAAGGTTAGGAACGTCTGTGCATAAGGTTTTAAGTGGATGGATTCACCTCTCTTGGATGTACACTCGGAACAGGATTAAGGAATAACAAGATTCTCTGTTGAACATCTTGAGAAAGTTGCCCAATCCTTCTCCAAGATGGCTGCCAATTCATGTTCACTCTGGACTTCATGTGCTCGCCAGTCTTCAGGATACTAACCCCGTTTCCCCCTCCATCCTTTTGTTATTTTACGCTGATTTAAAACTCCCCGAAACAGGTCGTTTCTATGATTGTCGAGATTTAAAAGGACCTTACCTGTTATCTTTTGTCTATATTTCTGTAGCAGTGTTTGTCTTCGTTCTCTGGTGTCCTATAATATTGTTTTTATTTATTTGTGATTGCTCTTTACATTTGGGCTAAAAAGCCCCTGGGAACCATTCTGTTCCATCCCAGTTTGTCATTGTACCTCTTGATTATGAACATTGTAACCTACTTTTCAGAATTCTGAAACGTTCTCAGCCATTCCCACTTTCAATACTGCTTCTCTGTACATTTTCTTTGCTCTCCAGTTGCCTACTGGATTTACAGTGGTCCTGTCCCTTAAATCTCTCTCTCCTCTCTCTCTTCTCTCTTCTCTTCTCTTCTCTTCTCTTCTCTTCTCTTCTCTTCTCTTCTCTTCTCTTCTCTCTCTCTCATCTCTGGATCCTTCTGTATAGCATTTTAAGGCTATCACTCCTCTTTATTTTTTGCAAATCCTCTCCTCTGTGATGTTTCTTCTGATGACTTATTCAGCTCCTGAGAGCTTTACATTTTCATACAACATAAAAAAAACAACAACAACAAAACTGGATGAAGGTTGGAGAGAAGGCTCAGTGGTTAAGAGCACCGACTGTTCCTCTACAGGACCTGGATTTGATTCCCAGCACACACATATGATGGCTCACAACCATCTGTAACTCCAGGTCCAAGGGAGCCTGATGTTCTCTTCGGGCCTGGGCAGGCACTGCACATACAGGGCACACAGACTTAACGAGCACACTGAACACCTGTGCACCTTGAAAACAAGCAAACAGACAACTGCTTGGACGTCTGGGTGTCTGCTGCAGCTAGGCCAGTATGTTCCCATCTAGAACAAGACCAGCATCCCCAGCAGAATAGAAACTGACTGGACAAAGCCATCCCATGTTCCCGGTTAGAACAAAGCACAAGGACCCGTGGCCAGCCACTCAAGAAGGAGAAACCTCTCTTGACAAATGTCACTGAGACGACACTTTGGATATATCTACTGCTTAGTCAAAACTTATCAGGATATTCAATTACCAAACCTCCTCCAATTCTTGATTAGACAGGACCAATATCTGACCCCTGATGCTTGGCATTATCTTGCACGAGTGAAAAATTCACAAGTCCCACAGTTCTTCTGGTGTGTATGATCTTGGCTACAGATATCTGAATAAACCTAACTTAAAAAAAAAAGATGTATTTATTTATGTATTTTAAGTATCTGAGTGCTGTGTCTTCATGCACACCAGAAGAGGGCATCAGATGGCTGTTAGCCATCGTGTGGTTGCTGGGCATTGAACTCCGGACCTCTGGAAGAACAGTCAATGCTCTTAACCTCTGAGTCATCTCTCCAGCCATCAAGAAAACACCCGTAGTTGGCAGGATCTAACATTTGTTTAAAAACAACAACAACAAAACTGCAGGTGCATTTCTGGATTTTGTGCAATGGCTTAAAATTGATGATTGATAGATTGATCAATCGAGTTGCGAGTTTTGCTCTGCAGTCCAGGAACTCATAACCAACTATGCTGCAGGGTGGTTTTTTGTTTGTTTTCTATTCTGTCTCATCTGTAATTGTTTTTCTATTTAGCAGTCTTTCTTTCTCTGCTCGCCATTCCATTTTCATAGCTGCGATTATTTTAAACCATTTATACAACTTAATTCTTTCCAGTAATCTTGTTGACAGAAGCTCATGCCATCCAGTTCTTTGCCTCTGGGTATTTGTTCAGAGCGGATTGCGCTTCTGTGTATTGTGTGGTTTTCCTTTGTAATCGAGTCTTCATGGTGAACTTGGGTCCTTCCAGAGTGTACCCCGTGTCTGTCTTCTCAGGGTACCCCAAGGAAATCAGCAAGTCAGTGCCAACTATTTTTTTTTAAATGAGTTGGTTTTGTTTTTATTGTCCTATTTTACACAGACTGTGATTTACCCTTTTACATGTGATGAAATCTGATACCTGTGCACATCCGTGGTCTGAAGGCTCAAAACCACTTTGCAGGACGCTAAAGCTGTCTTGGAGTCTGTAGTGTGGACTCTGGTCCTTCGCAGATGTTAGTCCACAGGAAAATGTCTCCGAGGATATTAAAACAACAAACTTGTAAGTAAAATTTTAAGTGACTTTTCTTTATTCTGACGAGATTCCAAATAAATGAGAAACTATAAGATTTGTTTAATCAAGCTTTATGGCACAATAGATGAGCAGTTATTTATCTATTCTAATCCTCAAAGATAATCTGGCTACCTGCCTGCCAAAATCCCGGAGATACTTGCATCTTAGTATTGATCTGGCTCTCTGTGCTCCAGTTGTGTTCCCATGGTGTCTCCTGGACCCTCTCCTCATGTGACAAGACCCCTCTCCTTCTCCCCTGCCTGGGATCGGAAGTCCAGCCCTCTCCTGTTCTCTGCTCAGCCACTGGCTGATGAGCTTTTACTGTCAAATCAGAGAATAAATTGGGAGCAATGTTTATACAACAAAGAGGCAGGAGATACTCAGTATAAACATTAGGATGCCATGTCTGGATTGCAACCAGGCATAGGGACAGAGAAGTCAGCATTTGAATAATGCAAGGGGAATCTTTACACCATGCACAATGACATCATGCCCAAACAAACCCTGCGGCTCCCAGGTCCCCAACCCCCTGCTGCTGTGGGTTCAGGCCCCAGGCTGACCACCTTCGTTTAATTCCATCCCTCTCCAATGTTTGTGTTCATGTGTTTTACTGAAATAGAACATTTACACAGAAACGCACGTCATTCCAAGCATACATCTAAACACCAGTAGGTGACTGGACACACACAAGTGTCCAGATAAAGCCAGGACTTTCCAGACACCTCTTTTCTCCCACAGAATCACGAGTCTGACTCCCAACAGACTATACAGATGAACTAACCAGTTCTGTCCTTTTATACTAGATTTAAAGAGAACTTTCTGGATACCAGTTCTAGCCGGTCCCCTGTAGGACAAGTTTCCCAGAGTAGAGACTGCCAGATCTCCCCACGGTCTTGGGTTTAATTTATTAAACTGTATGTAAGTGCAATTACACGGCACATTCTGAGTCTGGATTCTTTCGTTTGCTAGTTATCTATTTTATTCTTTTGGAGACACCATCTCACTGTCTAGCCCTGGCTGTCCTGAAACTCACCGTGTAGACTGGCCTGACCTCGAACTCACAGAGAACACCCTGCCTCTGTCTCCCAAGCACCCAGCTTCCTCCCTTTCTTTTGAACTCTGCCGTGTGGCAATTAGGATATACAGAATATTGTCTGGCTAGTCGTTCTGGGTGGGCTACCTAAGGATGATTTCCACATGTACAGGCTGCCACACCTTCAGGGATATTTCACACCCAAATAGCTTTTTTGCAAGATCTGCCTCGTGGACTCCCTCTCATTTAATCTATAACGGACTGCTTCAGACTGCCAAGGATGCTTTCAATCCTTGTAAACCAATGCCTCACTAAATAAATGGTGCTTATGTGAATGTATTGTTCGAGTGTATGTATGGTGGGTGTTATGGTTTATATATGCTCAACCCAGGGGATGGCAATATTAAAAGGTGTGGCCGTGCTGGAGTTGGTGTGTCATTGTGGGTGTGGGCTTTAAGACCCTCATCCTAGCTGCCTGGAAGCCAGTCTTCTGCTAGCAGCCTTCAGATGAAGATGTAGAACTCTCAGCTCTTCCATGCACCATGCCTGCCTGGATGCTGCCATGCTCCTACCTTGATGACGATAGGCTGAACCTCTGAACCTGTAAGCCAGCCCCAATGAAATGTTGTCCTTATAAGAGTTGCCTTGGTCATGGTGGGTCTGTTCACAGCAGTGAAACCCTAACTAAGACAGCGTGTTTCAGTGAAATATACAAACACAAAAGAAGGGTGAGGAGAGAGATGTCTGCTCATTTTCTAGTCATGATCTCCTGGCCAGGTGGGATGTTGCATGGTCAAGGTGATCTTACTACCATAAGCAAAGCCCGTGAAAAGGTGGGCTGAAGAAACGGAGTGACTGTAGACAGGGATAGGAAGGCGTCTATACACGTGCTTAGAGACAGACTCCCTGGGCCCTTGGCGATTGCTACAAAATATGGAGGAAACAAGTCTTGGTGGCCCCGCAGTAGGCCGTTCAATGGGTGGCGGCTTTAAAAGCATCCCAATGTAGTTATCTTGTTCTACTTCTGTTCTAGACTTTATTAATATGTGTTCCAACGGACAGTCATGCCGCACTGTTTATCAGTGTTTGTCTGGCTCTGGTGAATGCCCAAAGAGGAGACAACGACGAAGAAAAGATTTCACCTACTTCACATACACGTCAGACAGACGCACAACTCCATAAATACCATCATCCAGCCCCAGTGTACATTTTGAACAATTGAAAAATGACAGGAGTAGGGCTGGAGAGATGATTCAGCGGTTAAGAGCACTGACTGCTCTTCCAAA
>OZ030025.1:18379297-18554297 GCA_964023405.1 Apodemus agrarius | reverse complement strand
TTCATCCTTTAGGGAACTCTGCCCACCACCTCCCTTCTGATTCATTTCCCCTGCAAAGCTGAGGAGTTTTTATAATGATCCGATCTGCTTTGTATCTGGTGTTTCCACCGTAATGCTATTACCGAACCAGCGTCGTGACAAATCGTCTGTTTATGAGGGGAATCAGTTCTACAAGAAGTAGAAAATTAGATAGGCTTCTGTTTTGCAGTTAACAATAAAAACCAGGACGGGTGTGTGTGTGTGTGTGTGTGTGTGTGTGTGAAAATCTTCTAATTTATTCTCATCTGTATCAGCAGGGAGGCTTTAGAAGATGAAAACTTTCTTCTAATATCTTCTCAAACCGATTATTAACTACAGATACCATGTCCACACTGTAGGTCCCCCTAAGGAAGACCAAGATGCTCCCAAGCTCAGCCTGACACGGGCCCTTTAAGAGAACCAGGCACTTGTAACTCCACCCCTCTGCTGACTGGAAGCCTGCAGGTCGGCTTCCCAGCGCAGTTAGTTTTAGGGATAAACAGGAGAGAGCTAATCCCCCTCCTCACCCTCCAGGGGGAAATGCTCCCCAGGCTGTAAACCCTCCAAACTCTGCCGTCTGGAGGTGGGGTGGGAAAAGAACAATAGAAACTTGTGAATTATGGAAGGCACGCCCACCCCAGACTGCCCTGAATAAAGCGGAAAGAATGCGGTTAAATCCCAGTCCCGGGCCGTGCTCCCCTTACCCCATCCACCTCGTCTCACCCAGCGAGTCGCCTTTCCAGAAGCTTCCTGTAACCGAAGGAGCCGAGTGTCTCCTGTCCCGGACCCAACATGGCAAAGTCAAGGAGTCGAGCAAACTTCTGTGACAAAGTGGCTCCCTTAGCACAGGACTATTTACCCCGGCGGCGATGTGCTTCTGGAGAGCAAAGCCAAAGGCTCGCCTACCCCCGGTTTTTAACTTTTGTTGTTAAATCCCGCTTCACCGACTGTGTGGAGAAGTCCCCTAGCACTAAACTCAAGAATACCTAGGAGGCGTTTTGGGGGGCTCACCGCAGTGGGCACTGCTGAGTTCTTGGCTAGAAGCAGCCATCTTGGTAAACATGAGGTCAAGGTTTCACCCCCTGGCAGGTTAAGAGTTTATTCCGAGGTGAGGCCTGGCCCTGTTTAGCCCAGGGACGAAACAAGCCTCACCACTGGGTCAAATTTGGTTTAAAGACAAGGTTATGAATCAGGAAAGCGATGTAGTCCTACTAAGCGCTTTATAAAAACAGGTGACAGCCAGAAAACACTTTTCACCCCCACAGCCCTCCCCCCCCTTTTTGTGGCATTTTTTTGTTTCCATGAATTTGTTCTTCCGTTCACTAAACTTGGATAATAAAACCCGTCTGGTTAGTTTCACTTTTCAGTTTTTTTTTTTTTTTCTCTTTTTAAACCAGAAGCGAAAGCTGTTTTGTATCAGGAGGGTGAAGTGTTTAGACCCTTCTCACCTGCTAGGCCTGTTCCCTGCATAGCCAGCTCTCCTAAGACGGGAGGGGCCTAACAGCATTTGAATTTCTGATTCTCTAAAGCTGGCTCACTACAGTAGTAATTACGGTTTTATTTTTTTCACCTCCTGGAGTTTTGTAGGAGTTGGAGAGCAGTAGGTAATAATGGTTCTACAGTTCCCCTCACTTAATCGCGGCTATTTGTTTAGCATTGTGCCTGCAGTTACTTTGGAAAATTGGTACTTGAAGTGTGTTTCAACCCTTCTGAGGTTTAAAAAAAACAAAACCAAAAAAACTCCCAGTTTCTTGACTAGACAAATCTTGGTTTCTTAATCCTATCCCCGTGATCCGCGCTGAGTCTTTGCAGGAGGCAAAGAGAAAAAATGGGGTGGCGGGGCTTGGGGGTGGGGGGTTGCGCCTGGTTCAAACAACTGGACGCACCCGGGGGCCTTGTCGCCCCGGCAAAATTCTTACTCATGCTGGGCTAACCTGTGGCTGCCGTCATGCCAAAAATGACAGACAGACAGACAGACAGACAGACTCTTCTGCCCCAGTGCAGGGGAACTTTCTGTTCCCAGCCCCAAGCGAGGTCTGCACGGAGCAGCCAGAGGGAGATCCACGCGCGCCGGCGCCGACGGAAGGTGCCAGGCTACAGCTCGGCGGGGGAGGGTGGGAGGGGTGGACCAAGGAGCCCGGCTGCCCCTCCCACGTGTCCCGGCACCTGCGGGGCTGGCGCGGCGTGGGGTCCGCCTTTCTCCGGAAGAGGCGGCGCGGCGCGGGGCCCGGAGCCCGAGGACGCAGGGGTCCCCCCACCCCCACCCCCCGGGGCGGGAGCACGTGCGCCGGGAGGCGGCGCGGGCCCGAGCGTCTGTGTGCAGCTGCTGGGCGAGCGCTGGGGCTGGGGCTTTGCGGGGAACGGCCCCCGCGGTGCGCGCCAGAGTCCCAGCGCTGCAGTACTGCCCGAGTCCGGGCGGGGTCTCTGTTCCCTGGCGGAGCAGCTCGCACGGCCGCGGGAAGCGCCCTCTCTTTCTCCGCCGCCGCCGCCGCGCGTCTGCGCCCTGCCGCCCGCCCGCGCCGCGCTCTGAGCTTCCCCCGCTCCGCCGCCGCCGCCACCGCCGCCGCGCGCCCGCCCGCCCGCCCGCCCGGCCCGGCCCCGCGCCCACTCGCCGCGCGCTCGGCTCTCGGCGTCCCGCTCCCCGCGCCCCGGCTCCCCGCCGCCCACTCGCCCCGGCCATGGCGGACAGCGCGAGCGAGAGCGACACGGACGCGGCGGGCGGCGGCCCGGCAGCCATGCAGTCGTCCTGCTCGGCGACCTCGGGCGGCAGCGGCGGGGGCGGCGGCGGGAAGTCGGGGGGCATTGTCATCTCGCCGTTCCGCCTGGAGGAGCTCACCAACCGCCTGGCCTCGCTGCAGCAGGAGAACAAGGTGCTCAAGATCGAGCTGGAGACCTACAAACTCAAGTGCAAGGCGCTGCAGGAGGAGAACCGCGACCTGCGCAAAGCCAGCGTGACCATCGTGAGTGCACCCCGCGGACCAGGGGGACCCCCCGAGTGCGCGCCCCCGTGCGGGCCTTCGGGCACAGGGAGCGGGCCTTGGGAGGGGGGAGCACGAGCAACCTCCCTCCCTTGGGGTGTTGGAGGTGCCTGGGGACACTCCCCAGGTCCCCTCGTCGCCCCGGGTGGAGGCCCCTCCGGGGCAGGGCTGGAGGCTGGCGGCGTGGCTGGGGGGGCGGGGTGGGACTTTCTCAACCCCAGGGTGCCTGAAGGCTCCGAATCGAGGGGACACCCTCTCGGAGTCCCGGGGAGTGGACGGAGCTGGGCTCTATCTAGGGGTTAGTTGGGGAGACGGGGTGTGCCACTGGGCTGGGCCCCCAGTTGGCAGGAGAGGACGGCGCTTTGCTGGATCGCCGGCGCAGGGGGAGGGAGAGAGTGGCCCGGAATCCGGGAAGTGGAGTTTTCTGGCCAGGATGGAAAGGGAAGGGCGGGCACTGAGGCCACACCAGCACCCCGTTCGGAATCCCTGTCCTTTTGGGCCCGGAGGGTGGGCGGGTACAGAGTAGTGGGGAGTGTAAGGTCTGACGCTGGCTGGGACGGGGTTGGAGCTTGAAACCAGGATGGAGGGTGGCCGCAGGGACTGCCTGGCTGTACGTGCGTCTCCTTCATTGGTTCGAGAGTCTTAGGAGTACTTGCCTGTGAGTCTAGGTACTTGACGGGAACACAGGCCATCTGTTCTGTGTCTACCTGGCCCCTCGAGGCTACCCCCCCTGGAAGAGGGTAAGATTAGTCTGAGATCAGCCTCCCGGTGTAGCCGAGTGGAAAGGCCCCCGTAGCGGTGATGAGGCGAAACGTAACTAGGAAAAAAAAAAAAAAAAAGTACGCGCTGTGCTCTCGCCTCCCAGCCTTGCCAACTCCACATCATTAACATGCAGAATCCCCCACAGACAACCCTATTCAGATCAAAACAGTTTCCCAGCCAGCAGCACGGAAAGAAAATGTCAAGAAATCAAGGAGGAGAAATTGCCAGAGCCGCTTGCACGCAGCTGATTAGACAGAACCCTTCCAGTGGAGAAAGAGAGATTGGGGAGGGGGGGGGTCAAGAATCACATCCTGGAGACGACGAGGACGGGGGACAGATTTAAGCTGCCCCTGTGCCAAGAAAAAGTGGTGTGTGTGTGTGTGTGTGTGTGTGTGTGTTCCCTGTGCCTGCCTTCTACATGGCTGCCTTGGTTTGTGTAGATAGCAGGTCTCCACTAGGGAGGCAGTGTGATTTGTAACCTAAATAGCAGTTGGTTTTGTAGAAAGGCATCTTACTTGGTCTTTACCCAGCCCCGTTCTGTAGAACTGGACCTACGAGCTACATCTCCAGGCTGCCACTTGCTGGATTGGCCTTTTGATTGTAAAGGAAAGCCATTTGTGGAGATGACCACTTGAGCCTTTTCTGGGCTGAGAGAGAGGGAGAACTTTGCAGAGCTGCTGGTGCAGACCGGAGACATCGTGCAAGTTGTTTATTTAAAATCGGATGCACAGGAGCACTATTTGAAATGTGTCCTAAATGACTTCGGTCTCTTGCAGAGCTGGAAGGGAACCAAACTTGGGGGGTGGGGGGTGGGGGGTTACCTCTCTCGTCTCTTCTGTGCCGAGCAGCAGGTCAGGCTTCTGTTTGTGCCGAGGCAGGAAAACACTGGAAAGGTTATCTGTTTGACCCGCTGACCCGTAAGCAGGTCTGTTACTCGTACACAGACAGACGCACTGGCCTTGCAGGGACAGGTATGTTCGTTTGTGGCCAGCAAGGCCAGAAGCTTCCAGAGTACTTAACCGTGGGTGAGGACGGGGAAGCTTTGGGGTTTCTGCTCACTCTCAGCGACAGCTAACTTAGCTTACGGTCAGGACCCTGTAGTCCTGTGCAGTAAGGTTGTTCAGACCGACAGTTTGCAAGTGTGAGTTTTCTCTTCTCTTCTCTCTTTTCTCTCTTCTCTTCTCTTCTCTTCTCTTCTCTCTTTTTTCTTTTTTTCTTTTCTCTACCCTTAATATATTCAGGGAGATAAAAATATGTGGCCCACCTGGGCACCTCACTCTTGGCCCGTGCCTGTCAGAGATTGAGGAGGCTTTTCACCTGGGATGAAGATTTGGGGGCGGGGATCCCACCGCTCAAACCCAACCCGGAAGGCTCTGTGAGACAAGGGTAAGGCCTCTGCCCGTTTCTCCAGAGTTTTTTAGTTAATTTGACAGGAAGAGGATAACATCCCGTTTCCTTGCTTTCTTCGCTCTTGCTCTTGTAATTACAACATTTCATGAGCAGTAAAGGTGGTGGAGGCTGTACTTAGATGCGGTCCGGAGGCACGCCGGCTTTCAGCTGCACCTTGACGGGGTGGGGGAGACCCACTTAAAAAATAGGCTTCTTTTTAAAAAACTACATTTAGGGTGAAAATCAGCATAGTTTCTCCCACCTGCTTCCTGTACCCTCTGTAGGCACAACTCCACCACCAGCCTGGAGAGGACCAGAGTGGGGCTGCTGTTAGAGTCGAGGGTCCCACGCCTACTACCCCAGAGTCTGCGGTTTACGTTAGAGTTCAGAGTTCACTGTTGGAGTTGTATTTATTTTTTTCCTTTTTTTAAAGATTTATTTAGCCGGGCAGTGGTGGCGCACGCCTTTAATCCCAGCACTTGGGAGGCCGAGGCAGGTGGATTTCTGAGTTTGAGGCTAGCCTGGTCTACAGAGTGAGTACTAGGACAGCCAGGGCTATACAGAGAAACCCTGTTTCAAACAAACAAACAAACAAACAAAGATTTACTTATGTTTATATGTAAGTACACCATAGCTGTCTTCAGACACTCCAGAAGAGGGAGTCAGATCCCATGACAGATGGGTGTGAGCCACCATGTGGTTGCTGGGATTAGAACTCAGGACCTTCGGAAAAGCAGTCGGTGAGCGCTCTTAACCGCAGAGCCATCTCTCCAGCCCCGAGTTGTATATTTCTATGGCCTTGGACAAAGGCATGGAGACATCACTCGGCACAGTGCTGCGTCCATCGTGATCCTCGGACCTCCCCCGAGTCCTGGAAACTGTGGAGCCCTCCCCGTTGGTTTGCCTTTCCCGGGATGTCCTGTTGAGTGTGGAAAGGCTGGCTCTGTCACACTTGGTGAGATGAACTGAAGGCTCCCTCGCGCTCTGTTGCGAGTGTATGCGTGTGCACACCTCTCGAGAGCCACATGCATGCATGCGTGCGTGCGTGTTGTGTCTATGGAAGCCTGAGATTGCGTTCTTTGGTTTGTCTCTACCTTATATGTTGAGGCGGGGTCTCTCTCCCGCGAACCCACAGCCTGCAGATTCCGTTAGTCCAGCCAGCTGGCTCGGGGGCTCCTCCGCCCCCACCTTCCGAGGGCCGAGATCACACGCTGGTTGCTAGGCCCATCGAATGTTTGATGGCTTTTCTGTGGGTTCTGAGAAAAAGAAAACCTAGTCTGCCTGCTTACACAGCAGGTACCTTAGCCACCGCTGACCCTCTACGGTGTTTATTTTTGTGGCTTGTTTCTTTTTGGGCCTTGGCTGCCAGCATTGATCTACTGAAGGGCGTCTTAGTTGCTTGCAAGTTCCGGCGGTTGTGACTTAAGTTAAATCTGCCTTAAGCATTCACATCTATTTGTCTAGACGAAAGATTTCAGCCCATTTGGGTAAAATACCCAGGATTAGAGTTGCCGGGTTACGTGGTAATTGAGTGTTTTACTCTTGTAAGAAATTGCCAGACCGTGTTCCAAAGTGTCCGGAAGAGTTCTCCTCATTTCCTACCTACCAGTGATAAGTGCAGTTTGGGGTGCCCTCCCTCACCCAACACGGTCCCACGCTTCCTGGATTCTGATCTTTTTCACAGGCCTCTGCTGACTGGGCCTTCATAGTTAGGACTTCTCCCACCCCCACCCCACCCCCAAACACACACACACAGTGAGGTTCAAGACTCCAGCCAGTGAGCTCTCCTGTCCTGGTAGAGCCGGCTCATTCCCACAATTCCCAGTCCAAGAACGGCAGATCCTTTGGTTTGCTCAGGATCTGTGCAGTAAGAGAAGCCATCACCTGTGGGGAGAGAGAATGACTTCTGACAGGCCTCTTCTCTCAGACTGCCCGTTATATGGGGGAGGGGTTGGAGCTAGTCTTCAGGATCAGAGATGTTTTGAGTGACTATCCAATTTTTACCTGTTAGGTCAGCAGTGGAGGCAGGCTATTGATTATAGATGGTGTGTGTATGTGTGTGTTTTGGAGTGGGAAATAAACCAAGTGTTTAGTCAGACCCCCTCAAGTAGTGTTGGTGTGTTAGTCCAGATTAGTGTGTGGCGAATCCTGGAAGAGTGTGGTGTCTGATTGTCTGACTCAGAGCCTGAGGGTGGTCCAGGGGTGGATGGTCCCTGTGCAGGTGTGGGGGGGCACAGTCGAAGGGCTGTCCCGCTGAGTTCTCAGCCAGCTGCTGGGGTGACCTGTGTGAGCAGTGTCCAGCTGCCTCCTGCTGGCTCGTGACTTTCCTAGACAGGCTCTGCCATTCGGCACCATTAGTTTGGAAATAAAGGCCTGGAATAAATCGCTAAGATTTTAAGTGTCTCTCCTGATTATAAAACAGATCTCTTCTTTATTGACGTTTCGGTCGGAACAGATGTAAAAGTGTTTTTTGTGTTGTGTTCCAGAGATTTGTCTATATTTGTTGGCCTGTATGCACGTGTGTGCACCGCGTGTGTGCAGTGCTCTCGGGCCAGAAGAGGGCGCTGGAGCCCCTTGAGGGATGGATGGAGCTGGCATGTGGGTGCTGGGCACTGAAGAGAGTTCTGGAAGAGCAGCCAGGGCTCTTAACCTCAGAGCCGTCTTTCAAGTTCAAAACAAAAGTGTTGGGAAGCGGTAGCCCAAAACGGTGGCCAGACTGGCGTGTTCAGAAACGCTGATGCTCTTCAACATCGGTGTCCTTAACCAAGGAAGGAAACCCTGCCCATGTGTCTGGGCTAATTTACTGTGCAGCCTCAGATACAATTTTCCATTTTTAAAAAGACATAAAAATGGCCCGTGGAAAAAGATGGAGTGTCCTTTTTCCCCCTCTGTTTAGAAAAAAAAATTTTTTTTTAGGTTCTTTGGGAGGCATGCACTTAAGACACATTTCTTAGGGAGATGGGGGCTGGGCATTAGCGCTGTCTGCACACAATTCTCAGAGGCTGCCCGTGAGAATTGTGCATTGACAGTTCCGTTCGTTTTACATCTGTGAGTGCCTTCTGGGTGTCTCCTATAAGACACCCCAGCCCTGAAGGAGGTCGCCATAGTCTTCTGTAATCCTCTTGGCAGGGAAGGGGGACTATTTAGAGAATTTCAGAGTGTCAGGTTCATGGGACTGCTGTTCAAGCCACCAGAATGTTGGCGGTAAATATTATAAATATTAAAAAATGGACCGGCATGGCCGGGCATGGTGGTGCACGCCTTTAATCCCAGCACTTGGGAGGCAGAGGCAGGCGGATTTCTGAGTTCGAGGCCAGCCTGGTCTACCGAGTGAGTTCCAGGACAGCCGGAGCTACACAGAGAAACCCTGTCTCGAAAAAACCAAAAAACCAAAAAAAAAAAAAAAAAAAAAAAAAATGGACCAGCAGGCTAACCTCGGATCACATGGCTCCAGCCGGGCGGCAGGAGGCCTGTGATTGGACAGGGAAAAGCCGGTCACACCAGAGCTTCTTTTTCTTAAGATTTGATTGATTGTATGTATATGAGCACTGTAGCTGTCTTCAGACACCAGAAGAGGGCATCCGATCCCATTATAGATGGTTGTGAGCCACCGTGTGGCTGCTGGGAATTGAACTCAGGACCTTCAGAAGAGCAGTCAGTGCTCTTAACCTCTGAGCCATCTCTCCAGCCCCACACCAACGCTTCTTAAACCCTTTTCATTGGTTCTCTCTCGAGCCGGGTCAGCTTTCCGTTGGCTTCCCGAACTTGCTCCTCAACCGTGTTCTCCTCCTGAGCTGTGCATCTCCGAGCCCTCACAGGCCGGGACTGAGTTCCCCTGCCCTCCTCTGGCTGCTCTCTCCTCTACCCTCCCTTCTCCAACAAGAAGTTTAGTAGCCTGGGCTGTCTCCTCGGCCAGCTCGCCCTGGTAATGATGCTCTAATGATGAGCTACAGCTGGGCAGGCTCAGAACGCATCTGCCGCCACCACTATCTTGAGATGTGGGTCTTCCCATGGGGTCAGGCTTTTCCTTCTCTGTCCATGTTACTCAGAGACTGGCGCACGGTTGGTGAGTTGACTCGGGGTGCTCTGTTTCCGTTGGTGTTTCTGGGGTGAGGGTATTGTCACCTCATAAGGTCATAGGCCACTCCTGACATCCCAGTAAACCCCATTCTTCCTGGTTTACCTGATGGGGGATGGGTGGATGGTGGATACACTGTATATTGTGGGGACTCAGCGGCCACATGTGCCCTAAGCGTGGCCTCCGCCTGCCAGGCTACCTTGAGGCACTGACCTGGATGTTGCTGCTACTTTTCATTCGCAAAGGGGACAAAGCGTCTTCAGGCTGAGTCTCTGAGGAAGGCCTAGGACAGAAGCAGGCCTGTCCTAAGTACTCAGGGTCACATTTGTCACTCTGGTGGTGCCCATGGTGACCGGTCCTATCTCTTCTTTTATATTAAAATCACCTACGCTGCCTCTGGGAAACATCCACAGTCATCAGAGGGTGATGAGATTGTGGGGACTTGGGTCTTAGATTGGGGATGGACATTGAGGACAGGATCTGGAGGCTTCAGTCCCAGGCGGGCGCCTGTGCAGTCTGTACATGCGTTGTCTGTCTTCCTGCTTTGCTCTCTCTCCATGAAACCCTGCCTTCCGGATGGAACCAGGTTTACACCTAGCAATGCTAATGCCTGCATTTAAAATGCAGCCGGGCTGAGTGAGGAGGGGTAAGCCTTCTTTCTTGTCCTTGGGCGTAATTTTTTTCCCCTCAGTGGGGAGGCGTTGTGTTTCCTCCTCAGTCACAGCGCCAGTCGCTTTTAGGTATATTGAATTATCGTCGGAGCTAGCAGAGTAAAATGCTCACAGGTTCGGTGTGTTCCTGACAGGGATGGGCTGCTCTAGAAAACACCAACAAAGGCCAGAATCTCAGAATGGAAGCTTGTAGACGGACTCTTCTAGCCTTCCAGAGATGATCATGTGCAGGGTGTGTGTGTGTGTGTGTGTGTGTGTTGTGCACACATGTACATTTTTATTATGGTTGTCAGATGCAGTGCAAAGTTTATCCCTACACCCAGGTCAGTGGGTAGCAAACACCACTTTAATTCCCTCGGAATAAATCCTGAGAAAAATCAGGGCACAGGTTCTCCCTCCGTGTCTCTAGACCCCGTGTGGAGAGCCGTTCACTCCTTTATTTAATTTATTTTTGTTTATTGTATGGGTTGGTGGGTCTCATAAGGACCTTTCCGTCCAGCTGTGTCATGCCTGGACCGTGCTCAATCTCCCTTCGTGGACTGTGTGTCCGTGGTTGACAGTCAGGATGCTTCCTCCATCGATGGGCGGGACTTTAAACCCTGACCCTTTTACCCGGCTATCTCTTATTTTCTATGGCAGGGAGTAATAGACACAGCCTTAAAGAGATAGGAGCCAGTCTCCAGTGCCGCCTGCACAGGACCTCCTGGGTGCCAGGTCCTCAGAAATACCCAGAGGCTCTCTGGGCGCTCCTCAGCTGCCCAGGTAGGACCACGCCCGACTTTGGCTGGGCCTGGGAGGCAGCTGAGTGAAGAGGGAATTGGGGGGGCTTCACCCCCAGCCCAGAGGGCCCGATCCCCAGTAACCCCCATGCAAGGGAGGAAGGAGGTCGGTACAGACTCCTTCCGGGTTTCTGAACCGGGCTTGTCTCCCTTGGCCTCTCTAAACAGACGTTTACCTGTCTTGGTAAGCGTCTGCAAGGAAAGCTTTGCTGTCTGAGCTCCTCACGGAGTCTTCAGCTTGTAGTTTAACTTGTGTGGGGCGCTGTCAGAGCCGTCCTCAGTTTATCTGTTGAGGTGTCTCTGGTGCCTTTTGCCTTATTTCAATTTCAATTTTTTTTTTTTTAATTTGCCGATGGCAGTGACATTTAAACTTTGTGATTTGAGCCTGTCAGCACAGTAGGCTAAACCCTGTGGCCTGCCCACCCACCCACCTACCTACCCACCTACCTTCCTTCCAAGGAATACTGTTGGTGGGACAGGACTGCTGACGGTTTCTTTTTTTTTTTTTTTTCCCCTCCTTAAACCCAAAACTTTGGGAAAAGCCAAAGACAACTTAAGGAAAAGTTAATTAGGGAGGGGATTTTCCGGGCAGGTTTGCATCCCAGTTGGTTAAAAGCCCAATGCTGCCGGATGGGGCTAATCTCACACACATCTGTTTCAGATCGGTCCAGACTCCCCCTTCTCTCCCCCACCCCCACCCCCGTCCCCAGGAGGCCAGGTGTGCCACCAGCATGAGCTGCTTAATGCCCACCAGGGCTTCTCAGGGCACTGGGGAATCAAGTGGGGCCATGGTCATTGGGGAGCAGAGATGGCCTGTTCTCACGGGCATAGGTCATTCTTCAAAGGGACTTTCCCAAGAGGGAAAGGAAAATGGGGGAATGGGGGAAAGGGGGATTACGGGTGCGCCTCACCCGCAGAAACCTAGTTGCCTGTGTGGGATATTCCACACGTGTATTCACATAAAGGGACGGTTTGATTCTTTTGCGGCATAGGCCCTGAAAGATTAAGGAGGAGTGGTTACATGATGGGCCTTTGGTCGGCTGGCTGTCCCACATCTTGTGCCCTGTGGAGAGTTTTGGGCGGAGAGTTTTGAGTGGAAAGAGGGTTCCATCACCTGAAGGGCCTTCATCATCCAGAGCCCTCCCCCTCCCCGCCTGTGCCTCCTAAGTGGCTTCCAGAGGATCCTGGCAATTGATAAGCTTGAGGAAAGAGTGTCTTGTTGGCAGGAAGCACAGAAGGCACACAGGAGGCCACACTCACACTGGGTGCCACTGTGCCGGCCCATGGTGTCTTCTGGAAAGAGCGTGAACTCTGACACACCTCTTCGAGCCTTGAAGGCAAGGAGCTGGTCATGAGCAGCTGTGTCAGGTCCTCTCGATAACTTCTTTTGTTTTCTTTTTTCTTTTTTTTCTTCGTTTTGGTTTTTCAAGACAGGGTTTCTCTGTGTAGCCCTGGCTGTCCTGGAACTCACTCTGTACACCAGGCTGGCCTCGAACTCAGAAATCCACCTGCCTCTGCCTCCCAAGAGCTGGGATTAAAGGAGTGCGCCACCACTGCCCGGTTCACGGTAACTTCTTATGTATTAAATTCTCAGTGTGCACTCTGCTGCCTTAACCAGGCTGCAGGGTAAGGTTCCCCCCCTTCCCCCCAAGTGCACTCCGAGTGAGCGCTGGGTAGTGTCGCCGCTGATCACAACGGGGATGGTGTCTCGGCGCCGTGTCACAACTCAGTAGTGTCTCAGCTTTCCCTCCCTGGTGAGCTGTTTGTGGTGACTTTTAATAATCACTTATTTATTCATGTTACTTATCTGTCTGTGGCGTGCTGAGTGGAAAACCATGGCCTTCAGCATGCCAGGCAAGGACTCTCTCCTACCGAGTGTGACACGGTCGGCTCGTTTTTATTTAATTATTTGCTTATATATTTTGTGTGTGTGTGTGTAGGGGGCAGAGGTGGATGTTGGGGGTCTTCCCGGGTTGCTCTGTCCTTGGCTCTCTGGAGACAGGGTCTCACGGAACTTAGAGCTCCCCAGTCGGCTAGACTCAGGCTAGCCCCCAGGGCTCCCCTCGCAAGCACAGGCGCCGAACCCCGTGTTTTACATGGATTCTGCCGTGATGTCAGCTTGACACAAGCTGGTGTCATGTGTGAAGAGAGAACTTCAACTGAGACAGTGAGTCTACCAGATTGGCCTGTGGCCCGTGGTATATTTTCTTGGTTGACGTCAGAGGGCCCAGCCTATGGTGGGTGGGGCCGTCCCTGGGCTGGTGGTTCCGGGTTCTCTAAGAAAGCAGGCTGAGCAAGCCATGGGGAGCAAGTCAGTAAGCAGCGCCCCTCCATGGCCTCTGCACCAGCTCCTGCCTCCAGGTTCCTGCCCTGTGTGAGAGTTCCTTCCTGACTTCCCTCAGTGATGGACTATGAACTGTCAGGTGAAATAACCCTTTCCTCCCCACACTGCTTCTCACAGCAGTGGAAACCTTGCCTCAGACAGTGCGGCTCTAAAGTTACATCCTGGTAACTGAGGCGAGTTCTGTACCGTGACCGTAGGTTGAGTAAACCGTCCCTCGAAGGGTAAAGGAACAAGAGAAGCTTTAGAATTCTTGCCAGCATTTTTCCACTTCCGAGTCTTTTCTTTTAAATGTGTGTCTGCGGGTATGTGTGTGCACCGTGTATGCGGTCCTTACAGAGGGCTGCAAGGGTGTTGTGTTCCCCGGAGTTGGGGTTACAGATGGTTGTGAGCTGCCGTGTGAATGTCGGGAACTGAATGCTGGACATTTGAAGAGTGGACAGTGGGTGGGTGGGGCCGTCCCTGGGCTGGTGGTTCTGGGTTCTATATGAAAGCAGGCTGAGCAAGCCATGGGGAGCAAGTCAGTAAGCAGCACCCCTCCATGGCCTCTGCACCAGCTCCTGCCTCCAGGTTCCTGCCCTGTGTGAGAGTTCCTTCCTGACTTCCCTCAGTGATGGACTATGAACTGTCAGGTGAAATAACTTTCCTCCCCACACTGCTTAACCCCTGAGCCACCTCTCCAGCCTCTTGTGGATGAGAGAGATACCAAGGATGGGGTTTTGCATGCAGCCTCATTTACATTCTGTGTGTGTGTGTGTGTGCGTGTGCGTGTGCGTGTGTGTGTGTGTGTGTGTGTGTGTGTATGTATGTTCTCTCCTACCACGTGAGGGGCCAGGGATAGAAATAATAATGATAATAATAACTACAACAACAATAATAATAGATAATAATAGTAGTAGTAATAATCATAATAGTAATACTTATTATTATTTTGGTTTTTTGAGACAGGGTTTCTCTGTATAGCCCTGGCTGTCCTGGAACTCACTCTGTAGACCAGGCTGGCCTCCAACTCAGAAATCCTCCTGCCTCTGCCTCCCAAGTGCTGGGATAGGGATGGAACCTATATCAGCAGGCTTAGTGGGCCATTACCCAGGAACCACCACTCTGGTATCACCATCGCTAGTGGAATCCTCACTGGGATTCTGCGGATCAGCCCCTCTCGTATGCTTTGCTGTGAACCACAGATAGATGAACCAAGGTTCCATTATTTGGAGGAGGAGGGTCTCATGCTTTTCAGATGAGGCCAGGGTTTGGACTTGGGTCTGGTTTCCAACCGAGCACACGAGGTGACGGCCAGTGAGAAGGTAGTATGTTACCGTAGGGGTGGGATCATCTTCCGCTGGTCCGTAAGCATTTGCTCTTGGTTTCCACACAGATCTGGTCATGTCCTGAGGTCATCAGGGTTGCCCCATTCTAGCAAGTTCCCGGGATGCTGGACCTAGGGATGTGGTCAAGGCAGTGGACTCTGCAGTCCCAGCAGAGAGGGTGCCTGCCCTGTCCGAGGCTTTTCCTGCTGTCTTTTCTGTTTCTACCTTCCAGCCCGGCACCCAGTGCACCGCGGTTATTCCATTCCTACACCGTGTCTTTGGTTCCCGTCCCAGGCCGGAGTCAGTTTCTACCACTTTGCTTGTGTTACAGCCTCTGCTTAAAAATAGTCCGATTAGCACAGGGCAGGGAGCCTCCCTGGACGACAGAGTTTGAGTACCTGTTGCATGTCAGGCAACGGTGCCTTTGTATGTCACCACAGTTGATCTGAATCAGTGCGTCAGCCTTCCTAACGCTGCCGCCCTTTAAAACAGTTACTCATGTCGCGGTGACACCCACCATACGGTTATTTTGTCGCTACTTCATAACTAATTTTGCTATTGTTATGAATCATAATGTAAATATCTGATAGATATGACCCCTTTGGGGTTGCAATGCACAGTTGAAGGAGGGCAGTTTCTATCCGAGATATGGAGGAGAAACTGAATTCAGGTGAGGAGAGGGATAGGGCCCAGCCCCGATGGCCTTGGGATGAGTGGATCTTGGGAGGAGAGGGGGAGCCGGTGGGTGCATCTGCATGGGCTCTGCCCTGGCTCTTGAGATGAGGAGAGAGAGGGCAGGTCAAAGGTAAGGGCACCCTGACTTGCAGATACTCCCCTTGGCTGCCAATGGCACACAGCGTATATTGTCCTCTCATTAGTGCCTGGACACGACTCACCATACAGGTGTATGGTCTTCAGTCACGGGTGTAAGGTCCTTTTGACACTTCAGAGATTGCATTGTGTGCTGGGACAGGCCCTTGCATGATGACCTGCTTGTGAGGACCCTGCTCTTGGGAAGGACTAGTTTTGTTAACTAGGAGCTTAACACAGCTATTCAACTCGGTGGGGGGAGGGGAGGGGTTATTTGGGGCAGCGCCGGTCCTTATGCCGTGCAAACCTTTGAGCGGAGCGTGGCGTAGTTTCTGTGACGCGTTCGAGCTTCCCACAAGTGGATTGGATGGTGTGGTGAATTGAGAAAGGAACCATCAGGCGCCCATCCTGATGCGGGCTCTCTGGTAGAGCAGTGGGCTCTCTGGGATCCTGATGCGGGCTCTCTGGGACCCAGTTCAGGATAGCAGCTATCAGCGTGTTCTCGGCCATCAGAACCCCCGGTGGTCTTTCTGACTCTTCCTAGTAAACATCACTTTTATGTCCAGACTTCACGAGGTCGGGATTGCACTGAGTATTGTGCGACTGGCTTCTTTAAATCTTAGTTTTGAACCGGGCGTGGTAGCGCACGCCTGTAATCCCAGCACTTGGGAGGCAGAGGCAGGTGGATCTCTGAGTTCAAGGCCAGTCTGGTCTACAGAGTGAGTTCCAGGACAGCCAGGGTTACACAGAGAAACCCTGTCTCGAAAAACCAAAAAAAAAAAAAAAAAAAAAAAAAAAAAAAAAAATAAATAAATAAATAAATAAATAAAATAAAATAAAAAATAAAGTAAATAAATAAATAAATAAATAAAATTCCAAATCTTAGTTTTGTTACGAGTTAGTTTTGTCAGTTTTGTTGTTTGATTCAACAGCATCCATGCTGGCTACAGACTGGGTATTTCTTTTTGGTTTTTTTTTTGTTGTTGTTTGTTTGTTTTCTTTTTGGTTTTGTTTTTTTTGGAGATCCCAAGTGCTGGGATTACAGGCATGCGCCACCACGCCCAGCTCAGACTGGGTATTTCTTACTGCTGGAGGATATGTCACTCCGCGTCTACCTGTCAGGTTTCAGTAGTTTCTGCCTTTTGTATTTTGAAGGCCCCGCACCCACCATGTGCTGTCCTCAGTGTGGATTTCCAGACATCATTCATCTCTGCCTGGTACAGTTGCTTAGAGTACATTTCAAAAACAGTCCTGCTCCGGCTAATCCTCCAAGCTGACTGTAGGAAAAAAAGAACTGAGAGAGGAGCTTGAGCTACCTGTGAATGCTGGAAACCTCAGGCTAGGGAGCCCCCCGCCTCAGCTCAGTTTCTTTGGCGCCAGCTTCCCTGACACTAGGAAATGGGATGTGGAAGCCAGGCTTGCGCCAGCCTTTGGGGCCCGCCTGCTTTCAGAGCAGCTCCATTCTTTTCCACCCCCACCCAGGGTTGAAGAGCCCTTTCTATCTTTTCTGGAAAAGAAAGCCAACACGTACCTTCCCACCTTAGCACTTGGAAAGACCGGGCTGTTCGGTTCTGCTTCTCTGATGTGTGCGTGGCCTTTGACCCTGTTCCCGCCTTCCAGAAGGTGAACTTTGGCGGGCAGCGCCCTAGTGCTGCTTCTCTTTAGGTGCTGATTTAAAAGAACAGAAATCAAAACATAAATCTTTGCACTGTGCGGGCATGGGCGGGGCTATGTGTAGCTGTGGGCGGGGCCGTGCAAGACACGGGCGGGGCTGTGTGTAGGCATGGTGGGGCTTTATGTAGGCATGGGCGGAGCTATGTGTAGGCATGGGCGGGGCTATGTACAGGCATGGGCGGGGCTGTGTGCAGGCATGGGTGAGGCTTGGGTCAAAGAATGGCTGAAGAATACAGACATGGAAAGACAGCCCAGGAGCAGGAGTCAGTGGCAGGTCTGGTAGATGGGAATTTGCTGCGTTTCGGAGGGCTCGCACACACCCTCTTTTTCTCTCTGTTGCCTCCATCTCTCCCCAGCAGTAATATTCGTGTCCTAGGGACTTAGAAAGATTGAGGTCCGTGTTTCTTCGAAGCACACAGCACTTGAGCTTTGGGGGGTGGTGAGAGGGTACCCCTTTTCTGTTTCAGGGACTCAGCCTTCACCACCTACAATGGATGGAGAGTAAGCCACTGAGGGCTGCCTTTGCCTCCTGCTGATTGGTCACCAGGGACGGGGAGGCTGCGATGAGGACTGAGAGAGTAGTGAGTTTGGCTTCTGTCTTAGGGAGGAACACTAGTCACTGTCGGCCTGTTGATGGTTCCTGCTTGGCCTTGAGCTCTGGAGTACCGGATCGCTGGTACCTGCCTGGTGCTAGAAAAAGAAAAATGGGCTTCTTGTCCGCAAGCATCAAGGCAGTGGGCGTTGCTGCTTCCTGCGGGTACAAAGCTCTCTTTTTCCAGGCCTCCCAAGTCCTCTGGGCCTTCTGGGACCTCTGGTTCACACTTCCGGTCTTAGGTGCTGTTACTCGGCATCTTCTGGTAGATGAGCCTTGTCAGTGAGCCCTCTTTTCAGTTTTATTTGTTCTTTGAGGGAGATCTGGGTAATGAGGAGAGACCTATAAACCGGGAGAGGTTACAAACGAAATAGGATACATTGGCCTGTTTTTTGTTTTGTTTTTTGTTTTTTTTTTTTTTGTTTTTTTTTTGGTTTTTCGAGACAGGGTTTCTTTATGTAGCCCTGGCTGTCCTGGGACTCACTGTATAGACCAGGCTGGCCTCGAACTCAGAAATCCACCTGCCTCTGCCTCCCAAGTGCTGGGATTAAAGGCGTGCGCCCCCACCGCCCGGCACATTGGCCTATATTTTTTTTTTTTTTTTTTTTTTTTTTTTTCGAGACAGGGTTTCTCTGTGTAGCTCTGGCTGTCCTGGAACTCACTCGGTAGACCAGGCTGGCCTCGAACTCAGAAATCCGCCTGCCTCCGCCTCCCAAGTGCTGGGATTAAAGGCGTGCGCCACCACCGCCCGGCACATTGGCCTATATTTAAAGGAGGTTTATATGTACACCTCGAACGTCGCATGGAGTACGCGCTTAGACATGGTTGCTTGAGTTTGTGCTTAGCCGGGCATCAGTGGTCTGCCTGGCAGTTCTGCGCCCTGCGGGTGCTTCTCATCCTCTCTTACGACCTTGGGCCATCTCACTTCTCCAGGTTTCTGGACTTCACTTATGAAAGAAAGCTCTCAGGACCTGTCTGGGTTCCTTGTGTTTCAATGACTGAGTCTGCCACTTTCCTGTTTTCTTTCTCTCCCTCCCTTCTGGACCAGGAGGCAGCCCCACCCAGTGAGCTTTCCCCCACTGGGTTCCGAGACTTCTGGTGGATACAGTGCCTCTTGTCCTCATTTAGTCCTTCCTCCCGCCTTTCCACCATCACCGGCTTCCCCTCCACAGCTGGCTCACTGTCTGGAATCTCCCTTTCGGCCACATGTAGGGCCCCCCCTTTCCCCCAGTGTAGACAGCTAGCTTTTTTTTTTTTAAATTCATTTATTTGAGGTATATGAGTCTTCAGACACACCCGGAGAGAGGGCATCAGATCCCATTACAGATGGTTGTGAGCCACCATGTGGTTGCTGGGAATTGAACTCAGGACCTCTGGCAGAACAGTCAGTGTTTAATGGCCGAGCCACCTCTCTAGCATGATTGTTTTAAGACAGGCATTTTCTGTGTAGCCCTGGCTATCCTGGAACTAGCTCTGTCGACCAGGCTGGCCTCGAACTGGCAGAGACCCGCCTGCCTCTGCCTCCTGAGTGCTGGGATTAAGGGCGTGTGCCACCACTGACCATTGGGAGCCTTTGTTCTTAAGGTGCGCTTTTATGTTGCCATGACAACCTGGTTGCCATGACTACCTGTCACATTGGTGCTGAGGACATAGAGCAAAAGATTCTGTTGCTGATATTTTTTTTTTAAAATGAACCCAGGTGCTTGCCTTATATATAGGTCGGACAGTGAATCCTGATAGAGAAATATTTCTCTAACTTTTCTGTTCGTTACACGTGTGTAAAAGTGTGGTTGTCTCGTGGCCTTCCTGTTTAGCGTTTGCGGATGATGTGTCTAAGTGTCTATTTAACTGGGCAGAGTTTGGACACCTGGGAAGTGTTAGCGGTGAGCTTTGAGATGCCCTTTTTGGAAGCAGGCCAGGGAACGGGCAGCAAGCAGGGGACCTGCTCATCCACTGACCTTGCGACATCAGTGGCGTTGGGTAGGTCGAGACAGGCCGGTCATCTCACTCGGGATTCACCACAGGTATGAGATTCTGGGAATCGGCCATCCAAACGACTCCCGGGTGTTGGGCGCGAGGCACAGGGCCAGGATTCCCAGAAGAGAATGCTTCCACAGCGGGGGAACCCGGGCGAGGTGGAGGAAAGGGAGACACAGCCTGGAGCCACCCTCCCGCCTCTATTGTTGACTCACACCTTAGAACACAGTTGTAGCTTAGGTGACTTTGAGAACGAGTTGGCACAACCCGAAGACCACCCACCCCTACCTACTCTACAGACCAGAGAAGGCAGCGGGGCCTTTTGGGCCTGCTCGTTCAGACCCAATGAAAGGGAAGGAAGATGGGCTTAGCTGGGTTTGCCCTGGCCATTGCTGAAGGCTCTGCAGATTGAGAGGCTATGAAAAGACTTAAAGACTCTTCTCCCAAGAGGTTAGAATTGGGGGGTGGGGGTTGGCATTCCAAGGGAGCAACAGTGAAGACAAAGCTGTAGCCTCCTGCACCGCCCCAGACGGCAGCTTTGGGTCCTAGACTCTTTCCTGTCGTTTGTCCTTTAGGACCTTGTGACGGGATGCTTCCTCTTGGGTTCGTATCTTTACTCCTGGCTGCCGAGGGTCTTCTCAGGGGAAGCCTGTGGGAGGCTCTGCCCATGGACGTCTGACAGGCCAGCTGCTTCTGACACACATGCCATTTAACTCGTACCAAGTGACTTTCGATGCCCCAGCAACACTGAGGGGGACGTTCCTAAATGAACATAGTAATTCTTTATTATTATTATTATTATTATTATTATTATTGGTTTTTTGGATTTGGATTTTTCTGAGACAGGGTTTCTCTGTGTAGCCCTGGCTGTCCTGGAACTCACTCTGTAGACCAGGCCGGCCTGGAACTCAGAAATCCGCCTGCCTCTGCCTCCCAAGTGCTGGGATTACAGGCGTGCGCCACCACCGCGCCAGGCTAGTAATTCTTCCAGTAATCTCTGTGGTTCTCCGTGTGCCAGTGTCCTGGAGAGATGGCTGCCCAGCCCAGCGCCCTTTGGGGACTTGTCTCTCAGTCCCCATGTTGGCTGCTTGACCACATTGTGAGGATACGTACAGCCCTCGGATTCATCTGCCGTGAAATTAGTTTCTGTGATGCCAATTTTAATCGTGTGTAGGTGTGTATGTGTGTGTGTTCGTGTCCAGATTTTCAAGAAGGCCAGAAGTGTCAGATCCCCTGGACTAGAGTTACAGGCAGTTGTGACCCACTGGGCTGGGGACTGTACCAGAAGAGCAGTACACATTTTTTTTTAAAAGATTTATTTATTTAAGGTGTATGAGTGCTCTATCTACACATATATCTGCACACCAGAAGAGGACATCAGATCTCATTACAGATGGTTGTGAGCCACTGTGTGGTTGCTGGGAATTGAACTCAGAACCTCTGGAAGAGCAGCCAGCGCTCTTAACTTCGGAGCCATCTCTCCAGCCCCAGCAGAAAGCATTCTTAACCACTGGGCCATCTCCTCAACCCTATGGTGGTAATGAGATTTGTACTAAGCTTGTGTAAATATTTATTCTTACTTCATGCGTGTGAGTGTCTTGCCTGTAGGGTGTCTGTGCACCACGTATGTGCACATACCTCTTGCCAACAGAGGCCAGAAGAGGGTTTGGGGTCCCCTGGAACTGGAGTTGGGGGTGGCTTTGAGTGCTGAGAACCCGGGTCTTCTCCTGGAGCAGCAAGTCCTCCTCACCGCTGAGAGCCCTCTCCAACCTTCCATGTAGTTCGTTAAACTCCTTAGTGTGAAGGATTTCAAGCATACCCCAAGAGAGTGTGACCCGCAGGCTCCCAGTGTCTCTAAGGACTAGTGGATACGTGGCCAGCCTTGTAGGAAATGTGTGTTCGGAGGTCAAACAGTGCAGGCGTTTCTGGGCCTCTGTGTATTGTCCTTTCCCCTCCGCTTGGACGTGTCACCTCTGCATGCCCCGAGGCAGTCGGGCCCCTGCTCTCCTCTCCTTTCCCCCTGGAGCGCTCAACAACAGGTTTAAGGGCCTTTTGCCTGATGCCCTGGTTTCTGCTAGCCATCCCCTAAGCATCTGACGCATTTGAGTCCACCCCTCAGTCCGTCTGCCAACTGGCATCCCGGCACACAGTTGTAAGTCTTGCAGGCACCTTGCGGGCATCTTGGCTTCTGGAACGCCACTTGAGGGTGTCTGAAGTTGGCATCTTGCATGGTACCTTGGGAGCTTTTAGCTGAGCAGTGTCTGACAGGTATCCTGAGGTTGGTTACCTGTGGCTTCCAGGAAGGTCTGGCAAGGGTGTTGAAGCCTCAGGTGCTGAGGAGAATCAGACAGGAACGCTTTGGGCTTGGTAGAAAGCCAGCGGTCCCAGCACAGAATCTCTACCTGGGAGATCTACAGTGGATACAGTGGATGGTGCCATCTCTGTGCCTCCAGTATGCTGTGGGGCCTGTGGGGGTCAGTGTAAGGGATCTGGGGTACGGGAAGGAAGCATTGCTAAGTTACCTGTCATGGAATAGTGCTGACAGTCAGACTGGGAACAGTCAAGATTGACAGGATGTTCCCAAGACATCCCACACGGCTCACACTCCCTAACCCCCTTGGTTAGGGAGTGTGGAGCCGTGTGGGGTGTAACCAGCACTTAGACACAGAGGGAGTTGGGTTCCAAAAGTCTCAACTGCTTCCAAATTGCTTTTTTGTTTGTTTGTTTTTGTTTTTGTTTGTTTTTTTATTCTTGTTCTTTTGAGGAGACAGGGTTTCTCTATGTAGCCTTGGCTGTCCTGGAACTTGCTCTGTAGACCAGGCTGTCCTTGAATTTAAAGAGATCCACCTGCCTCTGCCTCCTGAGTGCTGGGATTGAAGGCATGCGCTACCACTGCCTGGCTCGAAAGGTTTTTTTAAAAAGTGTGTTTGTGTGCATGTGTATGTGACATCTGCATGTTTGCACCATTTATGGAAAGTTGTCTGTCTCTCTGTGATATCTGCATGTTTGATCATTTGTGGAAGCTTGTCTGTCTCTCTGTAACATCTGCATGTTTGCATTGTTTGTGGAAGCTTGTCTGTCTCTCTGTAACATCTGCATGTTTGATCATTTGTGGAAGCTTGTCTGTCTGTCTCTGTAACATCTGCATGTTTGCATTATTTGTGGAAGTTTGTGTGTCTGTCTCTGTGTGTGCGCTGCACATGTTGTGGTGGGCATCTGGAGGCCTAAGGTCGATGTCTGGAAATTCTTCAGTTGTTCATCTTTTTTGGTATTTTGGATTTGTTTTTTTTCGAGACAGGGTTTCTCTGTGTAGCCCTGGCTGTCCTGGAACTCACTCTGTAGACCAGGCTGGCCTCGAACTCAGAAATCCGCCTGCCTCTGCCTACCAAGTGCTGGGATTACAGGCATGCGTCGCCACCACCGCCCGGCTCAGTTGTTCATCTTATTCTTTGAGGCAGGGACTCTATTGAACCCGGAGCTCACCAGTTGATCAGTGTGGCTCTCCTGAGATTCCCTGTCTCTGCCTTCCAGTCACTGGAATTACTCGTCGGCAGCCTCACCTGCCTGGAGCTTCTGTGGGTTCTGGGGATGGATCTGAACTCCAACGCGTTGAGAACTTTTTTTTTTGAAAATGGAAAATAGATTTTTCATGTAATATATTCTGATGAAGGCCCCCTTCCCCACCTGCTCCCAGATTCTCCTTGACTCCTCCCCACCCAAACCACACCCTTATTTCTCTCTTGTCAGAATACAAATAAGGTATCTTAAATAATAATAACAACAGTAAATAACAATAAGATAAAATAAAAACACACTGGAACAGGACCAAAGCAAAGAAGTTACTGGGAGAAAAAGAACCAAAGAAAATGCACAAGAAACACAGACACATAGAGGCATACACACCTTTGCACACACAGAAATTCCATAAAAACACACCACTGGGAACCATAATACATATGTATGGGACAAAAAGAAGGGGGAAAAAACCCCCTCAAAGTGTTATGTGACCAGAAACTGCCAAATTTGCCACTAAGTTTGTTTTGCGTTTGGCCGTCTACTGCTGGGCGTGGCCGTCTTTCCATAAGTGAGGCTTCTGTACGCCTGAGACACCACCGGAGAGAACTAAGTTGTCTTCTCTGAGTGGTTACCAATTGCAGCTAGCTCTTGGGTGAGCCACGGGGGCTTGCGCCCACTTCCCCTCTCAGTGCTGAGAGCCTGTGTGCCTTAGGTCTGTGCAGGGACCGTGCATGCCCCCACAGTGTGCGTGTTCATACGCGCTTCAGTCCTGCTGTGGATAAAGGCCTTGTTTCCCTTGTGTCTGCCGTCTCCTCTGGATCTTAGGATCCCCTTCTTCAGGATGGAGACTTCCCTTTGAGTGTGTCAGAATGCCGACAGGAGTCGTTTTGTTGCTGCAGTGCTTTAGTATTGGATTTCCACGGGACCCCGGCCTATCCTGTCTTAGGTCCTTGGGTACCCGAGCAGTGCTGGGGGTGGGTTCCATCTCATGGGGTGGATGTTAAGTTCAGTCAGACGGTGGTTGGGTACTTCACAAGCTCTGTGCCACCGTCCCACCTGCGTGTCTTGTAGACAGGTCACCGTTGTAGACGAGGGTTTGTTGCTGGCTCAGTGTTTACGTTTCTCCTGGTGGCTTACCATGCGCGCCGGTGGTGTGAAGTAAGTCTGTAGGCATCAGCGCAACCTCTTTTTTTTTTTTTTTTCCGTGAGTTGTGTAGGTGTTGTCTTCAGCAGTAAGTCCTTACCGTTAGTCTGTGGTGGGGGCAACTGAACATTTTGGCAATAGCCTGGGTCAATCGGGGGTTTCCATGGGGCTCCGTGGACCGGCGACACAGATGTAACCCTTTCCTGGAACTGGAAGTGTCATTTCATGGCGAGAGATGTCTAGCTGGGGCTTTGTCTCCCCTGTTATGTGGCGATCCTGTTTAGGTGTCTTCCAGGTATGTGTATGATTTAGGAAGCTTCTTCTGTATTCGGGACTGTACTGTTTCCCTGCGCCCCCTTTTTACAGCCCCAAGCTTTAGCTGTCCCCCCCCCCCCCGTATGCCTTCCCTTGCCCCACCCCGCTCCCGTTGGCCCCTCCTGTTCATCCTCTCCCCCCACCCCACATCCTCGTGTAACCATTTATTCTAGTCCTTCCCTAAGGAGATGGACTCTACTTGTCGCGGTCCCTTATTTTACACTAAACCTCCGTGGTAATGCGGATCGTAGCCTGTTTAATGAATGTCTAACAACCTTCTCATGTAAGTGGGTACATAACTGTATTTGTCCTTTTGGGTTTGGGTTACCTCAGGGTAATTTGTTTTTCTGTAGTTCCATCTGTTTACCTGTGATTTATTTCAGGACTTGATTTCTTTTAAAAGCTGAGTAATACTCCATTGTGTGTGTGTGTGTGTGTGTGTGTGTGTGTATGTGTGTACTTTTTTGATGGGTGTCTAGGCTATCTCTAATTTCTGGCTGTTATGAATAGAGCCCCAGGGAACTAGAATCTCGGTAGCAGGACGCAGGGTCCTTTGGATCCATGCTGGGGAGTGATCTAGCTGGGTCCGAGGTGTATCTCTCTCCTGCTTCCTGAGCAGCTGCCACACGACGTCCTTAGGGGATGTGACACTCTGCCCTCCACCAGCAACGGGCAAATGCTCCCTACTCTGCTTCCCAGCCGCACAGCCTGGGCTGTCACTTGTTTTATTGATCTTGGCCGCTCTGCCTGGTGCAAGAGGAAAATCTCTAGGTAGTTCTGACTGATGTTCACCTGATGGACTGAGTTTGTCCAGCATTTCCCTAAGCGTTTCTCAGTGTTTCATCTTTTGGGAACTCTGTCTAGATCTGTGCCCCAGTTTTCAATCGAATGAATGATTTGTTTTCTTTTTTCTCTTTTTAACAAGACAGGGTTTCTCTGCATAGCCCTGGCTGTCCTAGAAGTCACTCTGTAGACCAGACTGGCCTCGAACTCAGAAATCCGCCTGCCTTTGCCTCCCAAGTGCTGGGATTAAGATTTGTTTTCTTGATGTCCAGGTTTTTGAGTTCGTTGTTTTGGATATTAGCCCTCTATCGAATGCATAGTTGGTAAAATCTTTCTACCGCTTCGTCCAAACGACGGTGCCCTTTGCTGTCCAGGAGAAGCTTCTCAGCTGCATGAAGTCTCACTCGCTAATGGTTGTTCTTAGTGTTCTGTTTAGAGAGCGTTTTCCTGGGCCAGTATGTGCAGGCTTGTTCTCCGTGCCCCCTTCTGTCAGCTTCTGTGTATCTCGGCTTCTGTTGAGCTCTTTGGTCCGCTTGGAGTTGAGTTTTGTGCAGGGCGGAAAGTGTACATCTGTTTGGATGCTTCTTTGTAGTTGTCCAGTGTGACCAGCACCATTTGTTAAGATGCTGTTTTTGTCTCTTTTTTTTTTTCCTTCTTTCCCAGTGTGTATTTCTGGCTTCTTTATAAAATATCAGATGCTCATAGGTGGGTGGACTTATGCCTGAGATTTCAGTTTGATCAATGGGTCTTCTATTGATCAGTGTATCTGTTTTTATACCAATGCCATGCTGGTTTTATCTCTATAGCTCTGTAACCGTATCTGAGGTCAGAGCTGGTGATGTCTCCAGCAGTTGGTTTGTTTGTGTGTGTGTATGTGTATGTATGTATGTATGTATGTATGTATTTTGGTTTTTTCAAGACAGGGTTTCTCTGTGTAGCCCCCGGCTGTCCTGGAACTTACTCTATAGACCAGGCTGGCCTCGAACTCAGAAACCCACCTGCCTCTGCCTTCCAAGTCGCCACCACTGCCCGGCCAGCAGTTCTTTTATTATTCAGGGTTTTATCTATTTGTGTCTCCCTATGAAGCTAAAAATAAAAATTATCCTTTCAAGTTCCGTGAAGAATTATGTTGGGATTTTGATGGGGGATTGTGTTGAATCTGGAGATTGCTTTCGGGAGAAAGGCCATTTTTATGATATTAATTCCATCGATCATGAACATGGGAGATATTTCCATCTTCTGATAACTTTTCCGTTTTAAGAGTCTTAACATTTTTATTATGTAAGACTTTTCACTTGCTGGGTCCCAGTTACCCCAAGAGATTTTAAATCTTTTTGAGGCGATGGCGCAAGGTATTGTTTGCCTGATTTCTTTCTTAGTTCCTATGTCAATTGTATTTAGGGGGGCTATTCATTTTCGTGTTAATTTTGTATCCAGATACTTTGCTGAAAGTGTTTATTAGCTGTAGGATATTCCTGGTAGAATTTTTAGGGTCTCTTGTGTATATTCTCATATCATCTACAAGTAAAGATCCTTGGGCTTCCCCCCCCCCCCCACACACACACCTGTATGTCTCCTCTGGCCTCCTTCACTTTTCTCTAGCTTAGATTTCAAGTGCTAGATTGACTAGGTATGGAGAGAGTGGACCGGCCCGTCTTGTTCCCAATTTTAGTGGAAATTCACTTTACGTTTCTCCTGGTTTAAGTGGATGTTGTCTGTGGGCTTGCCATAAATCTGCTTTAATATGTCGAGGATATCTTTAGTCTCTTCAGGAATGCGTCCATTCTGTGACATTTTCTCTGTAGAGTACGTTAAGATCCTGACTTGGGACAAGCACCCCACGGCTGGTGGTGAGATGCTGTGATGTTTGCATTGGGACCTTTTATGGTAGTGTTTTGTTTTGTTTTTTTCTCCGCCCAGAAGTTTATTTAATCTCTGGTTTAACTGGCATTCTTTCTCCATCCTGGGCAGTTTCGGGCTGTTTATCTGGTGAAGTGAATTGTCTGGGAGTATTTTCAACTGTCTCCTCCTTACCATGGGCTTTAAGTATTGGACCAGCCATGTTCTCTTTCTCCACAGTAACTGCCCTTTGTCCGCCTTACGGGTGCTGTCTTCCTGCAGCTGTTCTATGTGTCAGGGCTTGGGGGGGGGGGGGGGGACAGGTTTTTGTTTTTTTTTCCTTTTAGGGTTTACATTTTCCAGAGAAAGGCAGATAACCAGACAGCTGACTTTGAGATAGTGCTAAGCCTCCTGGGAGGACGTGACTGGACTGAGCTCTCGGCTTGTCCCTGAAGCGACTCTGTCATCATCTGTAACTAGTTTGAACAACAAAAAAAGCTAGGCATGCGCCGGGCCGGTCAAAGGCTGTTGTGGGCCAAGGGAACTTACATGAATATATCCTGAGATTGTCAGAAGCTTGGCACTTTGGGGAAGTGGGGGCTAAGTCTGTCTGGGTGTAATCAGGGTGTAGCTAAGGCATATCTGGCACACAGGTCCTGCAACTAATTCAGAAACTAGTTTTGGCCTGCACACCTTTCAAGTTGGGAGTTGGTCTTCATTTATTCATTTATTTCCTTTCTCAGGCTCTACACTAAAATAGAACTTTTGCTTAAACAGATTGAGGGAAGGTACTCGGGTCTTTCTGCTTTCAAGATGTGTGTGTTGGGGGGGGGGTTCTCTGTGTAGCCTTGGCTGTCCTGGAACTCACTCTGTAGACCAGACTGGCCTCCAACTCATGGAGACCCACCTGCCTCTGCCTCCCAAGTGCTGGGGGTTAAAGGCGTGTGCCATAGCCTCCTGGCTCCTTTTTTTGGTTTTTAATCGGGATATGTTTGTTCTGGTCTCAAATCCAGATGTGGCAGGGAGGTGTAGTGGAGTTAAGCAAAGCGGTGGCCAGGTGTGCAGATAGAAGAGGGGATGCATTGGGGAGGACGGACATGCTGTAGGGGCAGCCCAAACGGCTGTCTCCCTGCACCCCCAAGTTTCTTCTCTGTCATTCTAGGCAGAAAGGCAAGCAGCCATTCTCTCTCTGTGTGCCCAGTCCGAGGAGCATACCCTCCCCCGACTACCGAGTTATCCCCCGTCTGTTGTATCTGAGGCCTTTGTGGCTGACCCTTCACCCGACTCCAGTGTTAGCGTGTTCTGACTACGGAAGAACCCCTTGTCTGCAGCCCAGATGAATCAGAGATCAGACTTTGTTATCCGGCGGAGCCTCTCGGTGCCGTACAATCTCCAGGGTGACTCAGAGCGACACTTTGAATTCTGGCCAGCACATTAGGGTTGGAAAGGAAGCCCCCGAGAGAGAAAGTCAGAATCAGCTTGCCGGAACTGGGGCGAAGGTGGAGCAGAGGCTGGGGCTGGAGACTAGGGAGCAGCAGCGCATGTCAGGTGAGAGAGAATGACCTCATTACAGGTCAGTCACCCTGGGAGGGACACGGTTAAGAACTGGGTGTCTGGATGGCGTGCCTCTCTGCAGAGGTCACCAGCAGGGAGTCTGTAAGGAGGACGCGTGTGTTTCTCTGACTTGCCAGTGGATCGTTCTGCGTACCGGAGGCTTGGGTCTGTAGGTGGAGACAAGCAGATTTAGCCCCTGGAGGCGTCCCACGATGCGGCCCGTGTTTCTTCTATATGCCATCTTAATCATTAAATATGATTTATCACCGGGCGTGGTGGCGCATGCCTGTAATCCCAGCACGTGGGAGGCAGAGGCAGGTGGATTTCTGAGTTCGAGGCCAGCCTGGTCTACAGAGTGAGTTCCAGGACAGCCAGAACTACACAGAGAAACTCTGTCTCGAAAAACCAAAATAAAAATAAAAATAAAAACAGCGGAAACACGCCAGACGGGGAGTCCGTCCTTGGTTTCGATCTGGTCTCTCACTGAGACTCGCAGCCCTTCACTATGTAAACCTGTTCTAAAACAGGCATGCGCCACTACCGCCCGGCCTCACTGTTCTTAATCTTACACTTTTTTTTTTTTAAAAGATGAATTTTATGCAGATAGAAGTGTGTCCCTTGTCCTTTTCAAAAGACATTCATGAATGTGCACACGCTGTGCCCGTCGTCCCTCCCCGCTACTTAACACCGAGTCTGTCCTTCCGCAGGGCCAAGCACTGCATTTGTCAGAGGCTGGGTGTGCCGTGTCTCTCGGAAGGTCACTGCTGTAAGAAGCGCGTCCCCCACTGTGTCCAGTCTGCCCTGTCCCACAGACACAGTCACAGACTCATCCCCTTCCTGTCATTTCGTGGAGCAACACAGTGATGGTCTCTGTTGCCTGTGGAGCTGCTTGGAGTGGAATTGCCAGTGGGGGGGGGAGAGGAGGGAGGGAGGGTGACTGACTGACTGCGTGTCTGTATGAGAGAGAATGAAATCTGTGTGGTGTGAGTGATGTGTGAGTATATGTTTGCGTGTGTGTGTGTGTGTGTGTGTGTGTGTGTATGTTTGTGTGAGTATGACGTGTGTGTAGTGTGAAGAAACATCTTGTTTCCTTTGAGTTTGGAAGGGGCTGTTTTTACTTAGAAAAACTTCTGCGTTACTTCATTTGCACCCCTGCACCCTTCCCCCAGAACTTACTCTACTCCTTAAATAATATAAAAGCAAATGGAGACCGATAATAATGCTTTTTATTTTATTTTTATATTTTTTCCAGCTCCCCTTGCTCCGGCTATATTTATTTTGTGTGTGTGTGTGTGTGTGTGTGTGTGTGTGTGTGTACATTGTCACTGTCTTCAGATACAACAGAAGACAGCATCAGATGCTCATTACAGATAGTTGTGGTTGCTGGGAATTGAACTCAGGACCTCTGGAAGAACAGTCGGTGCTCTTAACCACTGAGCCATCTCTCTCTCTAGCCCACTAATGTGCTTTTTCATTACCACTCTTCTCAGTAAGAACCTTCATATTTGTAAATACTAGGAGTTAGAAACAATTGAAGGCACATTTTAAATACCTGTTCATAATAATTTTCTCTGATTTAAAAAAAAAAATCACATCTCAGAGGAAGGCTTAAGTCTTACAAGGTGAACAACGCACAAATCCCAGGAAGTCCCTGAAACTTCCCAGATTCCCAAGGCCCTGCCTTCCCTCGGGTTACACAACAGTAAGGATGGCTGAGGAAGAGCCTTTTCAGTCTGTTCAGCTGCCTGTGCATTGTGCAGTTTGTAATGTGATTCCCCCATAGTGGGCATCACAGTGTGGGGCAGGGGTCTTTGAAAAATCCTAGAGCTCTGAAAAGTTCTCTGAGCTTTGCTCAGAGTTTGGAACTTCATATGAAGAACGAGGGTTTTCAATTCTGGCTGGCCACTGAGCTTTCATCTGGTGTCTCCTGTGTCCAGAGTTTAAGGCAGGCCCTGCCCTAACAAGTGTCTACTCACACCGAAGCAATCTTAGCCCTTCTCAAAGGCAGTTTTCAAGCACAGTGCATTTGTTCATTAACTATATAGTTAATTCAGTCTGGGCCAGTTGGTGTAATTCAAGCCAAACAAGGAATACAAGTTTTTAACAGTGCTGTTCAGTTGGAAAGGATTCGTAGTTGGAGCAAATTTGTAGTAGGACTTTGTAGTTTACTCACCCTAAATAGGGCATAGGCAATAGACCAGACATACGACTCCACTGAAGTCCAGCTTGTGACTCAGTTATTGGGACAGTTTATAGGAGGATGTGTGAGCTACTTGCCCCATGGATGACTCAAATGCAGATGCGTCCATCCCTCAAAGGTCACAGTCTGGACGCTGACTCAGAAGCTGAGCTCCTGGAGCACTGTATAATGCACAGGCAGCAGGACAGGTTGGAGAGTCTCTTCCTCACCCACCTCTACTGTTGTGTGACCTGAGAGAAGGAGAGACCTTGTGAATCTGGTAAATTTCAGGGACTTCCTGGGATTTGTGAGTTGTAGACTTAAACCTTCCTCTGGGATGTGTTGTTTTAAGTCAGAAGAAATTACTCTAAATGGGTGTTTAAAATGTGCCTTCCTTTCTTTTCGTGTCGATTGAAATAAAAACCCAGTTAAAACGTAGACAAAGCAGTCCATGTGAATGCCCTTGTACATGTCACGTGAATTCAGATGTTTATCTTGGACCACTCCCAAAGGACCCCTCTGTGTACCCCCTCCCTGTCTGTCCCTTTGTTTCACCATTGGAAACTAGGGCTCCAGTATCCTCGTGTTTGATTCCTGCGTCTTCAGCGACGCAGCAGGAAGTGAGGGTTCTTTGCAGTTGGCCACTCACCCCATCTTAATGTCTCTCAAGAAGAAATTCTTTTCCCAGGTCTCAAGTGAAGTGCTTTTAGTTACTGAGGCAGTAAGAGTGCCAGTTGGGGGACATTCAGAACCAAGTTTTCTGTTTGATTAACTTCGGTTGTTGATTAACTTCTCTGTAATTTTGATTTTGGGGCTTCCTTTGACTCCCCATGTGTAAAAAATATTAAGTTCTCAAGCCCCCCCCCCCCACTAGCTCTTAACTTAAACGATTTAAACTACTCCGTGTCCACCACTTGGTTAAGTTATTTCTCCCTCTCCCGCCCTGGTCTGCTGCTTCCTTCCCATCTCCTTACATCTCTCTCAGCAATTCACCCTACTCGCTCTTTTTTCTATCCTGAGCTCAGCTACCTCTGGTTTATATCCTTCTGTCTCCTTAGTGTTCTCTCCCAGCGTCTCCTTTTAGTCTCTCACTATTTCCCAGAATCCTCTCTTCCTATCACCGTCCCACCTCCTCTATTTTCTGCCTCTTCTCATTGGCCATTGCCTTTTTTTATTTATCCCTTTTTAGGTGATGTTCATATAGGAGATTCTCTCTAGACGCCCCTCACCCCACCCCAGGACCGTTCCTCTCTATTCACCCCTAAAATCACATGTGCAGTGCCTTCAGAGAGCTGGCTTGGTGAATTTTAGGATGCACTGGTGTATGCATCCTCCCCAGGATGGATCTGAAACTACAGTGGGCCCAGGCTGACCCCTGAGAGAGGGAAAATTCAGAGACGTTGCTTTGTCATGTTCCTCAGGGACAGGCTGGTTGAGTTTCCCTTATCTGAGCCCCAGCACTCCCTTCTACCTCGAATATGCTGCTTTGATGTTCATCTGAAGACTTAACAGCACACATAATACATCAGTTCACACCTTCTCTGGGAGTGCGGCAGGGCACACTTTACTTCTAATAACAATAGTCCCTCCTCTGGCTCTTTTGAGTATTCTGTTCTTGTAGCCACTGGAAACAGCTTACAGGGGCTTATTTGTCACAGTGACAGGGGGTCTTGGGTGAGTGATGTCACTGGCCATCGCTAGTTTACCATGTAGTTTACATGTAGCTTACCATGGTGGGTACTGCGGTGTGTGCTTTGTCCTCCCGACAGACTCTGGAATGGCTTGGAGACCGTCCCTGGCTAGAACTGCAGGGGTTATCTTGACTTGAGTTCATTGATATGGGAAGACACCTCCTGACCGACGCCAAGGCCTGTATGGAATGGAGCACCAGCGGCGAGCATCGATGGCTGTTTCTTGACCAGATGTTTAAAAGCGCTGCTGTCTTGACTTGCCCATCACGATGGCCTGTACTTTGAACAGGGGAGCCAGGAAAGCCCTATCTGCCCTGTCTCAAATGGAGCACAGAGGGCGGGGTGGGCTACTGGGTGCAGTGGGAGGAGCTTCCGGAGACAGAGACCTGCTGAACTGGCTGGAGGTCACAGGCAGGGGAAGGAGTCAGAAAGGGGGAGTGGCAAGGGGGCGGGGTGGGGGCGGGCCGGGACTCTCCTCTGATGGCGTCACCATAGAGCGCCCCTCCCGAGTGACACAGAGGACAGTTGCTCAGGGTGTGTGGGGGTTTGGGGGGTAGGAGGATGAGTCCCCGTGCCCTGTGTGCGTCAAGCTAAGGTTGGGGGACCATCCTGAGAACTATGAACGTGAGCTCACCGCAGGTGGAAGGTAACTGAACTCAGGCTCAGAGCTGGCCACGCAGTGGGCACACACTGCCCGCAGAGCTTCCGTGAGACAGGCGGGCTTCACCCTGTGATGCGTGACTGCTACGTCTGTTCCCTTGGAAAAGCATGTCACTCGGCAGGCGTCACGTGCGAAGGCGATGTGTTAACACCTGAGTGCATCTTCAGAGAGTAAATGTAGTTGTGTGCTTTGTATCCAGGTCACAAACGCACAGCAGTCCCGGGACCCTGGACACCGACGTTCCGGTTGTCACCTCTGCCAGAGTGGCCACACTCAGGTTACACAGGACACTCTCTTCCCCGTTCAGTCTTTCTCCTTTGCCTGTTTGAGACAGGATCTCTGGTCTCTCTCTGGCTGTACCATGGTGAATGCCTGATCTAATGTTAGATCTCAGGACCTAGGCTGCCCAGAGATCCACTTAGATGCCAGGGCTATGAGCATCTTTAGCAGCCTGTTGGTAATTTCAGAATGTGGAGACGTGGAAAATGTGCCTTATCTGGGATCACCCTTCTGCGCCCTTCAGAAATCACTTATGGTTGGGAAAACCAGGGGGTCTGTTGTACATAGTTTCCCAGTCCAGATCTCTTTATGTGGTGTGCACACGCGTGTGCGCGTGAAGCTGTGCGTGTTTAAGGCGTGGCTAGATTGGCTGGCTAGCATTCCTCTGGTTTCTGCCTTCCTGGTGCTGCCTTTGTTGGTGTATGTTGTGATCATAAAAAGAGAGAGACGCAAGAAGGTGTTCTATGGGGTGTGGGAGAAGGGGCGGGCCCCGGCAGGCCCAGGCATCTTTTCCCTTGATGGAACTACACACACGATGGTATGGTATAGAATAGAGTTTATTCAGGACATGGGGAGGGGAGTTAAGAGGGTAGTAGAGGCAAAGAGAGAGGGGGGGGAGAGGAGAGAAAAGTAGAGGCGGGCCATGACCACGTGGAGAGAGGGGGGAAGGGAGTGGGAGAGAGGAGAGCCCAAGAGGGAACAAGAGAACAAGAGGATAAGAGAGAGGAGGGGGCAAGCATCCCCTTTTATAGTGGGTCAGACCCACATGGCTGTTGCCAGGTAACTGTGGGGAGGGGCATACCTGGCTGTTGCCAGGTAACTGGGGCGGAGCTTAGACAGAATCCTAACAGTGTCCACTGTACTGTGTCAGACATTTCTGTGAGGGTGCCGGGGGTGAGCTTCACAAGCCCTTTACACGGCCAGCTGTGTGCCCCCACCTCTCCCAGGTGTTCCTGATCACACGCAGCATCTGCTTTCTGGTCCCTCCTCCCGTGGTGCACGGATGCTCGTGCCTGTAACGTGATCTGACCTGTGAGCTGCGGCAGTGTGGCCTTTGTGGTCTGGAGGAGGTGGAAGCCAGTGCGTGGGAATGGTGAGCCTTCCCTCATGGTGCGCAGTCCTCCTGCGCTGTAAAAGAGGAGAAAGGAGTCCAAGGATGCTTGGGGTGTTTGATTCAAAGCCCACTGCAGTGCAGGCAGTAGGATGAACAAGGGGGGTGGGCGGTCCTTTTCCTCGAGGGTAGCACATCTGCGTCTTCTGTCTCCTTCCTCTGTAATAATGTCTTCCAAACGTTTACGTGTTGTATGTGTAACTTAACATATGCCGGTGTTTACAATAACTAGGCAGGGGAGAGAGGGAGAGAAGTGGGGGGAGAGAAGGGAGGAGATTAATTACACTGGCTTCCCTGTTCTCTCTTACTCCCTGAGTATAAGCCCTGGGTTAATCTCATTACCTCAGTTGCTGGTATCAGTTGTGTGTGTGTGTGTGTGTGTGTGTGTGTGTGTGTGTGTGTATCTAGGCCTGCGTAGACCTGTGCACTTCAATGCCTGTGAATGTGGAGACCATAGCTTAGCCTTTGATAGTGTGTGTTTGTCAGGAACCACTCACCTAATCTTTTTGCACACATTCTCTTGCTGGGACCTGGGTTTACTGATTAAGCTGCCTGGTGAGCCAGCAAGTCCCAGGGAGCTGCTTGGCCCCACCTCCGCCGTAGTTCTGGGATTACAAGTGCAGTCACCACACCTGGCTTTTTGCACGGGTGCCGGGGTCCATACTCAGAGTCTCAGGATTTTGTAGCAGGGGCTTTACTGAGCCCCACAGCGGCTTCTTGTTCCTTTCCGCAGACAACTGTTTTTTGTTTTATTTTTAAAAAGAACAATATCTTCTGGGGCCCCCCTCTCCAGCTGTACCCCAGCCATGCCGTGACCTCCACGTCCATACTGACCTTGGGCCCTAACCCTAACGTCAGAAGTCCTTACTGTTCCCTTTCCTCTTCTCTGCCTGCCTCAGCTGGGGCATGGTGTACCATGCTGGGTTATGCGGACGGCGGTAGCAGGCATCTTCCTGTTCCTGACTCTTCTCCGAGGGCCACAGTGACGTCTCTGCTGAAAGCGTTTGGGAGACAGTGCTTCTGGGACACAGTGCTTGTTTGGTTCCGTTTGCTGTTATGGCTAAGATGATGACCCAGGCTTTCTACCCTTTGGTGTTTATTTTTCAAATCTCAGCATCAGGAGATACAGTTAGTTCATGGGATGGTGAGCTGCTGTCGACTTACAGTGGATAAGCTTTCTTAGGTTTGATATTAAAGAGGACTTTTTTTTTTTTTTTTTCTAGAGGTTTCTCTCTCGCCTTGGCTGTCCTGGAACTCGCTCTGTAGATCAGGCTGGCCTCGAACTCAGAAATCCGCCTGCCTCTGCCCCCCAAGTGCTGGGATTAAAGGCGTGCGCCACTACTGCCCGGCTAAATAGGTCTTTCTTTCTTTCTTTCTTTCTTTCTTTCTTTCTTTCTTTCTTTCTTTCGTCTATCTATCTAATGTATATTAGTACACTGTAGTGCTACAGATGGTTGTGAGCCACCATGTGGTTGCTAGGATTTGAACTCAGGACCTTTGGAAAAGCAGTCAGTGCTGTTAACCTGAGCCATCTCTCCAGCCCTAAAGAGGACATTCTTTTTTTTTTTTTTTTTTTTTTTTTTTTTGGTTTTTCGAGACAACAGTGTTTCTCTGTGTAATCCTGGCTGTCCTGGAACTCACTCTGTAGAACAGGCTGGCCTCGAACTCAGAAATCCGCCTGCCTCTGCCTCCCAAGTGCTGGGATTACAGGTGTGTGCCACCACGCCCGCCTTAAAGAGGGCATTCTTAATACTGATAAAATACTAAAAAAAAAATTGTGACTACTCTTCTGGGGATAAAACTCGGTGCCACAGAGGAGGTGAGCACCCTGCCCAGCCCGTTCGGGCAACATTTTTATTCAAGATTTTTTAGGTATAAATTATACATAAAGACTTGTTGCAAAGAGGTTAGGGTTCTTTCTGTCAAGGTGCCAGAGTGGGTCGGGAGTGGGTCGGGAGGTCGGTGGGAATTTAGTTCAGGATGTATTTTTTGACGGCTCTAACCTTTTTTTTTTTTTTAAAAGATTTATTTGTTATATGTAAATACACTGTAGCTGTCTTTAGACACTCCAGAAGAGGGAGGGAGTCAGATCTTGTTATGGATGGTTGTGAGCCACCATGTGGTTGCTGGGATTTGAACTCAGTACCTTCGGAAGATCAGTCAGTGTTCTTAACTGCTGAGCCATCTCTCCACTGACGGCTCTAACTTATTCTTTGACCATCTCATACGTGGCTGTTTTGAGCCTACCCTGCTCCAGCTCCTCTCTCTCCCTAAGGCTTCTCCCTGCCACCCTCCTCATTGGATCTTGCCCCCCCCCCCCCCCCCCAAAAAAAAAAAAAAAAAAAAAAAAAAGCACGGAGTCCCGCTTTGCGGCCCCCTGCCGGAAGGAGGCTGTCATCAGGGCTTGTCCACGTGCTCGGCGTTGTGGATCGCACTGCTTCTTGGGAATTTTAAAATCGCGTTTTCCCGCGTGCAGCTCTGACTCCTCTGTTCAGGCAGCTGTGTGTAGGCTAACGTTTCTTCACTATAACAGCACCCTTTGCATGTCCGGGAACGAACGCACTCCTTCCTGCTTCGTGGGTAAGCATTGGTGGTAATCCAGTACCACGGCGTCAGTCTGAAACAGGAGATCAGAAGCAGGGGGTTTGCCCTAATATGACCTCTTGTTTCAGAAAAACCACGCACTGGAGACACCTGAGCTGCGAGGCGCAGGAGGCAGGGGCAGACGGTTTATTCAGACTGCGTGGAGTCTCTAACCAGTGTTTGGTTTTCCTGAGAGACACAAGCTTAGACTTGGGATTGGCTCCCACAGAAAACTTGAAAATGTAATTCCAGCGTGTGGAATGATTCCGAGGTAGGCAGATGTTGTCTCAGAAGCTCCCTTGGCCACGCCTCTCGGAACTTTCTGTCTTCTAACTCCCTTCCACGTCTGTATGATTTTTTTTTCCCACTCGGAAAGTTTATCCATCTGATTTCAGACCTCCTGGCTCAATCCTGGGGAGCTTGTCCTAGTTCTTTTGGGCGAGCAGATCTCTACCAGACTGTAGTTTAAAAATCTATCTAGAATCACTCGATCTATCCTGTCTGCCTGCCCATCTATCTAGAATCACTCGATTTATCTTGTCTGCTTGTCCATTTTCCATCGGTTTATCGGCCCATCAATCTCTACGATCTCTTTGCCTGTACATGAGGTGTGCGTTTGTACATGTGCACTGCACACGTCCCACAGGGAGCATGCAGAGATCTGATCACACGGCAGGTGTGTTTTCTTGCCTCCCAGACCCGGTTTGTGGCTGCAGGTATCAGACCCGCTGGTCTGAAAGCTTCCAAAGCTTGTGTTTTTTCCTGCCCTTTCCATCTCGGAGGAGTATGGAGGTTAAAGATACCTTCTTCTTCTTCTTCTTTGTCAAGGTTTAAGTGAGTCTTGTCGCCTCCACTCGGGTCTTGTGTGGCAAGCATTTTACTCTCTGCGGTTCTAAACGTCGTTTCTCTTACCGATGAACGCACACTTTGGGTCTCCCGAAGGCCGGTCACCAGTCTGCTCCTCGGAAGCACCTCTGACCTGGTTTCTGTGTTCCAGTGTCTCGTAGCGTACCTGAGGGATGACCCAGATCTCTTCAGTAGAGAAGTTAGGATCCTACTGTGGTTTTCAGACTGCCTTCTCCCTGATGAACGCCAGTGGTCTAAACCCCGTCGACAGGTTTTCGTTTGTCCTTTAATTATGGTGACATTATTCTGTGGGTCAGGAACCAATGGTCAGGAATCAATCCCTGGTACTGATTCATTCATTGTAACAAAGTTCCACAAATGTACTGGCTTAATCCTGTATTGTATTAAAGTTGTGTCCGTGCAGTCCAGTGTGGGTGCCACTGGCCGGACAGCAGGGTGTGGCGGGCTTGATTCCCACAGCTTCCAGAGCAGAGCAGTGCTCCCCAATTACAACAGCTCCTCATGCCGTACACAACCCCAACCATAACTATTTTCATCGCTTCTTCCTAACTAATTTGCTACTGTTAGGAATTATAGTGTAAGTATCTGATAGGCAGGATGTCCCCTAGGCATTCGTGCAGCCAGTGTCTGTTGCTGATGGACAGGTTGTGTAAATCTGAGTGGGGACATTTCCACGAACGCCGGGTGGCCACCTCTGTACTGCTTACACCACAGGTCACTTTTGTAAATGAAGCCTTTCAAAATGGTTACTTTAATACATGAAACGCGCCCTAACGGGAGATAGCTCAGGACCCGCCTCAGTGGGTAGAGCACAGAGGTCAGATCCCCAGAGTCAGTGACAGGGAGGAGGGGGACGTGGTGGCCCGCTTGTGTGTGGCGGCAGATGGAATAGACTAGGATCAGGGGAGACACACTGTGCACTCAGACCAATATAAACAACTCCACACACGGCAGTGCGCGCGCGCACACACACACACACACCCCAGTACGTGTTCTCCACAACCCGTGCTTGCCTGGTCAGTGAGGTATTTTCAAAGCACATTAATATGTCCCTTTGTCACCTTCCTAGTAAGAGGGTAATGTCCTGCCTCTTCCTGCCCCTTCACCGTGTGACTGTGTTTTTGTGGCATGGTTAATTTGTTGGCTGTATTTGCCTGGTAAATGTGTAGGGAAATGAGTGTCCACACATAGGTACTTCCCCAGCCACTGACTGCTGCTGCCTCTCTGTTTCTTTCTGACATACGAGTCGGGGTTACCCGGCCGCATGCTGGATACAGGCTGGGTCCCAGCGAGTTTGGGGAACATTCGTTCCTCATGGAGAAACACTCAGACGGTTGAAACTGCTCTTACTAATTTTGAAGGCTAGCTAGACCTAGCCCAGCTTATGACAGAGCCCCCAGAGTGACAGGACCAAGATTTGAAAATCTTGACTGAAGCCCAGAGGTCCCTTTGGAATATTCAGGATAAAGAGATGTTGAAATACGTTTAAGTAGCTCCTTACACATGAGGGGTGTGTGTGTGTGTGTACACACGTGTACGTACACGAGTGTCGTTTGGAAAGTAGGCTACTTGCCCAAGGAGTGTTAGACGGCACTCTCCAGTCTCGGGGTTTCAACAGATCTGCACTCCCTACCCATGTGTTTGGAAGCTGCTCGTCCCATGACCAGATACTGGCCAGGGCGGTTTCTTAGCCTTCAGGGAATCCTTGCTAGATTCTTCAGTTTCTCCCAGCCAGGAGTTTTCCTGGCCTGGAGCATTTCAGTTCCTATCTCCAGCTTCAATGCCGCTGCCCTCTCCCCCCACCCCTCCTTGTGTTTCTGGTTTTTCTCGTTAAGGACATCAGGAGTTACAGTAGGGCCCACCCTCATGACCTCATCCTAGCTTTATCTGCAGAGACTTTTATTTCCAAATAAGGTCACTCTCAGGACTCATTGGTCCTTGGGAATCAGGACTTTGACCTATCTATCTGGAGGGACCCACTTCACCCCATAACGGGTGTGGAGTATGGAAAATAATTCCGGGCAAAGACACGGATAATGGACCACTGCTGGCCCAGCGGGTCCTTCAGACACAGCTGTGAACAGACTGTCTCAGGAAGTCTGATAAGGCCAGGAGGCCCGATAGAGTGCCAGGCAGCTTGGCTGGGTTCTTGGCCAAGTGGCTGTAATTGGTTTTCAGTCTTTGGGGAATTGTATTTACCGAATTCAGGACCACTGTAATCCATTGTACTGGGCAGCAAGCTTTCTAGGAAACTCCTTTGGGAGAGATTGGGGTCTTTCTACTCTGTTACTTTTCCACCCCAAAACTGAAATGTTCTACTACAATAGAACACACACACACACACACACACACACACACACGCACCACATGCACACCTTAGGGTCACAAGGGGGTAATGTAATCGTGCTCCTGTACTGTGGTGTCCAAGCAGAAGAAAACCTTCACATGGAAAATTGGTCCTTGTGAGCAAGGTTTATAGTCTTTCTTCCTCTCCCTCAGGAAGACTCGAAAGAGCATTACATATCCACAGAACACCAGACAGCTGTCTCTGTCTCTCTCTCTCTTTTTTCTTTTTCTTTTCTTTCTTTTTTTTTTTTTTTTTTTTTGAGACAGGGTTTCTCTGTGTAGTCCTGGCTGTCCTGGAACTCACTCTATAGACCAGGCTGGCCTCGAACTCTGAAATCCTCCTGCCTCTGCCTCTCAAGTGCCGGAATTAAAGGTGTGTGCCACCACTGCCTGGGCCAGCCGTCTGTCTCTTAAGCAAAAGTCAACCGTCACACTCCTATGTCCTTAGGGCAAGCACAGGTTGCAGCTATGGGCTGAAATGAATAACCAGGGCCAAATGGATCCTCTGGGACAGTATAGGCTGCGGTTTTCAGCATGGTCTTTGTAAGAGCACAGCAGAAGCTTTGGAAATGACCGCAGTGCCCCGCCGTGGGGAGGTAAATACCGCCTCCGTCACTGTCCGTGGCTCGCCCATCTGTTGTCAGTATGACTTCTTTTCAAGAAGTCGATCCGTGTCCCGCACTCCGTGTCCCGCACTCGGATCATTGCCTTAGCTCTTGGTCACCGGCTCGGCTGGAGCTGCTTCTGAGTGCAGGTCCCGCGCTGTCCTAGCTTTGCCTGGCTGTTGCTTAGATCTTGGGTGTGGTTAGGAAGCAGGATGCTAGCCAGGGCGGTTCTGGGGAGGGGCCCTCAGGTGGGGCTCTTGTGACACCTTCCTTATCTCTTCACACCTCAGAGCTAATCCGGGTTGAGCAGCTTTTCACGTTGTAGCCTAGTTTGGGTGGGTTTGGTTAGCTTCTTGCCAACTGGGTGGGCCACCAGCATTGCTGTGGAAACGCTTTTGGGGGGAAGATCTTCTGTTAGGGACTTAAGCAGTCACCTTATCTGACAGGTAAACATAGCAGTAGGTGGGTGTGTATTTAAAGAGGAGGAAAGACTCCTTTCTCCACGTACGCAGAACCCCTGCTTCCCCAAGCTGAGACCCAGGCCTTTTTTTTTTTTCTTTTTCTCTCTGTACCATCCTTCAATCACTTTGTGGCGTGGATGAGCTTTTGAAAGCTGGCCTAGGGAACCGAGTCGCCATCAGATTGCAGCAGAGAATGTTACCCTCACGGACATACAAACTAGAACATTCTTAACTTGTCAAGCAGTTCTAAGACGGAGTTTGCCTTAAAGCACAGAAGAGACTGGTAGTACTTGCAGCACAGGCTAGCCGTCTGTCTGAATGTGTCAGAATGGTGACTGCCAGGCAAGTCCAATAATTATGTTAGTCCGTGAATTGTCATAACGGTCGGAAGCTAGAGCCGTTTCTTGTTTCATTATGCTATGAAATACACATCTCTCTGTCAGAGGCAGCGTACGTAACATGTTGTTTCACTTCTGGTGTAAACACGAAGCACGGGGCTGACTGTGGTGGTGCGCTGACTGTGGTGGTGCGTGCCTGCCTGCCTGTGATGCGGGCACTTGGTAGGCTGAGGCAGTGGAGTTTCAGGATTTCAGCTCCAGCCCAGAGCCACAGAGTGGACCAAAGAATCCATTGCTTCTTTAGAGACAATTCTGGTTGTGGGAGTCCAGCGGTGGCACACTTTGGAGCTGTACGTGTTACATTAAAATGAAGTTTGCGTATTAACCGTTTCACTGTTTAGCGTCACCTGTGTGGGAAGGGATCGGTTGAGGGATGGCCCAGATCAGAGTAGCCTGCCGACCTGTCTACACGGGATTGCCCGGCTCTCAGTAGGCACAGGTGGTCCTGGGCTATGCAGGAAGACCAGCTAAGCTAGAGCCGGTGAGTAGCACTTCCCCACAGCCTCTTCTCCAGTTCCGGCTTGAACTCCTGTCCTGACTTCCCTCCGTGTTAGACCGTGACCTTTCCTCCTCTAAGCTGTGACCTTTCCTCCTCTAAGCTGCTTTTGATTCGGGGTGTTTTATCATGGCAACAAAGACAGAGTTAGAACAAATATATTGACAGTTTGTTTTCAACATTTTTTATCAGCATATGTGCTGGCTAGGTTTTTTTGTTTGTTTTTTGGAGTTGGTTTTTTCGAGACAGGGTTTCTCTGTATAGCCCTGACTGTCCTGGAACTCACTCTGTAGACCAGGCTGGCCTCGAACTCAGAAATCCACCTGCCTCTGCCTCCCAGAGTGCTGGGATTACAGGCGTGCGCCACCACTGCACGGCTTGCTGGCTAGTTTTATGTCCATGTGACCGGAGCTACAGTCTAGAGGAGGGAACCTCAGGAAAGGAAATGCCTCCATTAGATCGGGTTGTAGGCAGGGCCTGTAGGGCGTTTTCTTAGTGATTTGGGCAGCCCGTTGTGGCTGGGGCTATCCCTGGGCTGGTGGTCCTGGGTTCTGTGAGAAAGTAGGCTGAGCAAGTCACGGGGAGCAAGCCAGTAAGTAACATCCCCCCATGGCCTCTGCATCAGCTCCTGACTTTCGGTGATGCTGAGCTGTGATGTGGAAGTGTAAGGCAAACACACTCTCTCCTCCTCCAGTTGCTTTTAGGTCATGGTGTTTCATCACAGCGATAGAAACCCTGAGCGAGACTGCATATATTAGTTCTGGCATTCCCACACGCCTGCCTGAAATGCATTAGGTAATACCCTTTATTTTCTCCTGGCACTTTCCGTTCAGCCGATCCCTTCCCCGGCCCTTCACTTCCAGGTCTTCTGTTTTCCGTACGTTTCTAGAACTTTCCGTCCGTTCATGCCGGCTCCCCCATGTCTCTGTAATGTGTGTGGTCTATTAGGCTTCTGTTACATACTTCATCATTTTGGATATTATTCATATTATAATATGTCTGAATACCCAGGGGGAAAGGCTTCTCACCATGGCTGTATAACTTTTGGCCAATGTTTTTTATTATGTAGTGTTTTCCTAAGAATAAATGGGCTGTAAGACATGTTCCAGTTTCAGAGCACAAGAAGAGCAGCTGCACTCCACGATGGTACCCACAGACGTGGATGCCACTCCCCTGTGAAATAGCCCATGTTTATCCCCCACCCCTTATTCCACATGGATAGACCTAAATCAGTTATTTTCCAAAATCTATTAAAAAAAATGTGAGTGCAGTACCTGGAGAGGACAGAAGAGGGCGCCAGATCCCCTGGAGCTGCAGGCAGTTGTGAACCGCGGGAGCTGGCTGCTGGGAACGAGTACTCTTAACTGCTGAGCCATCTCTCTAGCCCCTCACTAGATCGGTTCATCACCTGGTCTGCCTTTTTGTTTAACTTTGATGAGGAAATGTGATTTTCTCGTGTAGCTTTAATAATAATAATAATAATAATAATGATAATAATAATAATAATAATTTTATTAATAATATAATTAATCATTATTATTACTATTATTAATTCAGCACTATTTCTTAGGTTGCTTCATGATGCATTTAGCTGTTTCTTTGGACTTTATTGCCTTTTGGTTCCTTTGAATCTGCCGTTTCCCATCTGACTAGGTATTTGAGGGGTTCGTGGTGTGTCATGTGCACACAGAAGCTATTTCTTGAGGCACAGGGCAAGATTTTTCCAGGCAGCTATGCAGAGTCGGCGTGGCATCCTGGAGAGAGTAACAATATTTAGTTTTTTTTAGAGCCCTTGGCCCGTTTCACACTGCCATCTGTAGTAAGTGGAGAATTCCCATGAGTCTTTGTTCTTGTCAAGATTTGATTTTTTTTTTCTTTTTTAATCTGCCATCTTACTTCTCACCAATCTAGAGTGTGCAGGTGGTGGTCTTTGTTAGTCGCTTTGGAGGATGGTTGTGGCAGTTTGAGAGTGTGGTCCTTCAGGTGGTTGGCAACACAGCCTATCTGGATCAAGTTGCTTTTAACAGTAATTGAGTCTTCCGTGCCTTGGGATGGTGGGTGGGGGCCCCAGGTGGAAAAGCCCCTGGATTCTGATTCTGGGGAGCTGTCTCTAGCCTTCTCTCTGAAGTTTTAGTTTTTCCTTCAGTCTGAAGGTCTGCCTGCTTCCAGCTTGCAGTTTTCTGCCCCGCCCCTTCCGCTGGCCCCGCCCCTTCCGCTGGCCCCGCCTTTAGCTGCCCCTGCTCTTTAGCATTTTTTGGTCATCGCTGCCGTACATAAACACCGCAGTTCCTAAATCTGGACGGTCACATCCAAATCTTTTTCTCATAGTTTTACCACTTGAATTTTGTGCTTAGATTTTTCTGATTTTTGTCATTCCCGGGTGAATGGTAAACATTGTGCACAGAGACCGGAGCCTGCCGCGTTCATACCGCACCGCCTCCTCTGTCCTCCCCCCCCCCCCCAGGCTGTAGATTCTTTCAGCTGAGGGGTCCTCTCGCTCTGTGTCCAGGGCCTGTGGTACACACTCTCCCGGGCCTCAGGCTCCATCTCTCAGCTTTGGGAGTCTTCTAGCACTTGGCCTGCAGTGTCTGGGAGAGCTGTGGGTTGTGGTGGGTGGCTCCTCGTGGCTGGCCACACTGTGAAGGCTGAGGCTGGCCCTTGGTTCCTCAGGGAGTGCTGCGAGGTGCAGCCCTGGAGAACAGGGCCTTTTCCATGTATAGCGGCTTTCCTCGTCAAGTCTTGGGCAGCAGAGACCTCCCTGCCTGTCCCCTGGGTTGGGTTAGTGCCCAAGTCACAGGGATGGCAGTACAGGTCAGCCTCGAGCTGTTTGTCCTGTCTACGCTGCTGGGGCCAACGGTTGTTCTGTCTGCTCAGCTTGCTTGGGTTTGGTGTGGAATCCTACGGCAAGGGGCCTCTGAGGAATGACTTCTTTCCTTGATGTGACTTTTTCAAGGTTTCCCTGCGGTGGCATGGGTCGTGACCTTGTTCTTGGTGGTGGAATGACATTCTATAGATGGGCATTTAGGCAGTCTCTACTTCTTGGCCTTCATGAGTGCTTCTTCTGAATGATTCTAAGGTATATATACACTTGGATATGAGTTTTGTGGGGAAACATGTTTTTATTTTTCCTAAGAAAACTGAAGTACTGTGGTGAGCTGTATACTTGAAGTGCATGTGTGTACGTAACCATGCAAATATCTATTTATTTACTTATTTATTTACCTATTAAGATGAGGGTCTCACTCTATGATCCTGGCTGCCCTAGAACTTGCACTGTAGACTTGTCTGGCCTCTTAACTCACAGATCCACCGGCCTCTTCCTCTTGAGGTCTGGGTTAAGAGGTGTATGCCACCAGTCCCAGATCCCCCTTGCTTTTGAGACCGCTTCTCTCCCTTGAGCGTGCATCTTACCAATTGAGGAGATTGTCTGGCAGGCAAGCCCCAAGTCCTCTTGTCTCAGACTCTGACAGATATCCTTGTGGTCAGCTTTTTATGTGGGGACCCAGCTCTGAGAGACCAGTTCTCGAGTTTGTATGGCGAGTTTTTAACCAGCCGAGCCATCTCTCCAGCCCAACCACACCATCTCTGTGTGCCTTCACACCGCCTCAGATGGAGGGGACATTCGAGTTTAATAAAGGAGAAAACAGAGCCCCGAAGGGATCGTGACCCCACTGGGGCCACACGGTTAGAAGAGGCCACACACCTGCCTTGAGAAACAGATAGCCTCAGTAGGGTCTCAACTGCATATGAACCTCCCCAAGAGTGAGGTGATAAAACTTGGAAACTGTTAGAATTCTTTTAAGTCTCAAGAGCTTAGAGATATTGATGCCTGCACAACGAATGTGGGCATTGTCTTTCTGTCCTACAGTCCTGGGACCTTGGTGTGGGATAGAGTCTAAGTGTAGTAACACTGTAGCTGCATGTCTGTCTGTCTGTCTGTCTGTCTGTCTGTCTGTCTGTCTCTGTCTCCCCTTTCCCCCGTATGTTTGTGCGTGCGTGTGTGTGTGTGTGTGTGTGTCTGTCTGTCTATCTGTGTCCTGGAATAGAATTAGTAAATGCTTTAATTTTGTCGATTGCTTTTGCTGCAGACTAGCGGGTAGGATAGGGAAGGGGCACCCATCAGCCGCTGTAGACAGGCAGGCGAGGACTCTGAGTGTGGAACGGGGAATCCTCTCTGAGCATTTCGTCGGAATGGTGGTACATCTGGCTTGTGTCTGGTGTCACTGACACACTCAAACAGATTTCCGCAGAAAAGTGGCTTGCGTCGATAAGCCTATTGGTGTAACCAGTACGTAGCTAATCCCGTAAGACCCGGCCAGCTGTCAGCCGCAAGGGATCCAGTTAAATTCCGAGCATCTGTCGGGGCAGTCAGTGAATGCACGATGTACCTCACAAATAACAGTTCGGGAAGAAGGAGGTTTTACCCGGTTGCCTGGCAGCGTGTCCGTGGCTCCTGCCGACCTAACAATGTGCTGTCAGATGCCAGTCAAACTCAGGTGGGGTGGTTGTTGTTTTGGGTTTTGTATGTGTGTGTGTGTGTGTGTGTGTGTGTGTGTGTGTTTGGTTTGGTATTGTTGTTGTTATCTTTTGAGACACAGTGAGAACTCTGTAGCCCAGGATAGCCCAGAACTCACCTCACTATGTAGCCCATTGCTTGCCTCCTCAAATTCAGTACCTTCTTTAGTTCCCCAACCGCTGAGCAAGACTTGAAGCTTTTTAAAACTTAGGTCTTGGGACGGCAAGGCAGCTCTGTTTTTAAGACTGACAATCTGAATTTGATTTCTTGGAACACCTATGGTGGACCCCCACAAAGATGTCCTCTGACCCGTACATGCCTGACAGGGCACAAGTCCCTCCCCCAACCCTGCCCCCCCCCCCAAAAAAAAGTTAAGCTTAGATCATCAGTGACTATACAGAAGGATAGCAATATACAATTTTATTATGTTATCTGGGCGCGTATGTGTCCGTGAAGCAGTTGTGTGTCCGTGTAGCAGTTGTGTGCCTGGTGCCTGCGGGAGTCCTCGGACACCCTGGAGCTAGTTACAGATGGATTTGAGAGTCGATATGTGGATTCTGGGATCCGAACCCAGGTCCCCTGAAAGAGCTCTTAACCACTGAGCCATCCACCTCTCCAGCCCCAGAGTACTGCTTTTGAATAATGAGTGTAATATACTCATCTGGCTGGTTCTCCAAAATGCCATTGGTAACAGGCTGAGATGGTACCTGTCATTAACGTTGACAGCAGTGCTGTCAAATCTCTGCCCAGGCAGTGGTAACTGAGGACGAAGATCCCGTCTGAGGGTCAGTCCAGGCTTGCTTTCTCCACAGAGTTGATACATCTCTCCCTTTCCCTGCCTGCTGTTATTTTGGAGTTATTTTGGGTAGGGTAGGGAAATCATGGTGGGGAGAGATTGTGTGGTCCATTTTAACTTATAGACACCGAGTGGTTGCCCCTGGGCGGAGGCCATCATGTTACACAGCCCTGTGGCCGATTATTGAGAAGGTCTTATTTCTAAGCAGCTAGGTTCCTACTGGATATGGAAATGGAATAGTGCCCTTCTCAGTTAGAGAAAGGACTGAAGGAGCTGAAGGTTGCTGGGATTGCAACCCCATAGGAAGGACCCTCCTCCCCCCCCCCAAGCCCCACCCTCGAGCTCCCAGGGACTAACCCACCAACCAAAGAGTACACATGGAGAGGGACCCACGGCTCCAGCCACATATGTAGCAGAGGATGGCTTTGTCAGGCATCAGTGGGAGGGGAGGCCCTTCCTTGGTCCTGTGGAGGCTCGATGCCCCAGTGTAGGGGTGGTGAGGAGGGAGTGGGTGAGTGGGTAGAGGAGCACCCTCATAGAGGCAAAGGGAAAACGGGATGGGATAGGGGGGTTCTGGAGGGGAGACCGGGAATGGGGATAACATTTGAAATGTAAATTAAAAAAAAAAAGTTTTACAAACACACAAAACAACATTTTCCAATTTGCTTGTTCACATTTTGCTTTGAGACTCACAGAGTGACGGAAGAACCTCGATCTGTCCGTCTGTCCGTCCGGCTTTGAGCTGAGACAGGCTTAGGGCACCGGGATTTTTCCAGCCTTTCAGAGAAGAGGGAAAGTAGCTGAGGTAAGGGAGGGCTGAGATTTCCACCAGGAACCTGATTTATCGCCCCCCGTCTCGCTCTTTGTTCTTTCGGTCCGCCGCTGCCCTGACCTCTTGTAGGGAACGCCTTGCAAAGATGACTGTATTCAGGTCAAATCCCAGGGCCTGTTTCAGGACTGGGATGCAAAGAGCAAAAGGAAGAAAGACCAGAGTTGAGATGATGCCTGCACACTGGGCGAAAGCTCACTGCAGGCTTGGGTGGGCGTGTGCTTTTGTGACGTGGGGCTTCTGGTTTGCCTGTACGTACGTGATACCGTCAGGATTCAGAATGCGGCGTCAGACATTGTTTGCAGAGGCAGTTTTGAGTTTATCTTACATACAATAGATACGAGATCAATCATGATCTCATTTCTTACCTGTGCCAGTCAGATGGCCCCGACTAGAACTTAGAACTGCCAGGAAACCTTAGCGGCAGGTGGGGCTCTGCATAAGCTTTAGGAGCCCCACAAGGCTTTTTTGAGACAAGGTTTTGCTGTGTATCTCAGGTTGTCTTTAAACACAGCATCATCCTGTGCCCGCCTCCCAAATGTTGGGATTTCAGGTACCACTGGGATACCCAGCTTCAGACAGTCTGCAGTGGGCTGATCCTTCATCTTTAAGCAGGATTTCAGAGTAGCGTTTTCTACTAATGGGCTTTGCCAAGGGGGAAAATGTTGACTATTCCCAAATAGTGAATAATTTTATTTGCCACGGACCCAGTTTCTGACTCCCCTCTGCTTACATCTTAAAACTTGCTCCTTTGTCTGAGGAGGACGGTGTAGAAAACACAACCTTATAAAACATACTTTAATTGTTAAAAAGCTTCCTTTGTTAAAGAGGGCTCCCTTTTTAATTAAAAGGACTTTTCGATTCAAGTCAAAGGACTTCACCCTTATTAGAAGGTGTGTTTCAGTGGCTGTTAGTATGTTTAGAAGATTTTTTTTCTTAAAGATTTATTTATTTTATGTGTATGAGTACACCATTGCCCAGAAGAGGGCATCAGACTCCATTACAGATGGTTGTGAGCTACCATGTGCTTGCTGGGATTTGAACTCAGGACCTCTGGAAGAGCAGTCGGTGCTCTTAACCTCTGAGCCATCTCTCCAGCCCCAGAAGAACTCTTGGTAGCATCCACTTCAAAGTACATTCCTCAGCTCTGCAAGCCACCTGGAGGCCCGTGTCCATCTTCAGAGTTCTCGTTTCTAAGGCAGTGCAGTTTGTCATGCCATTAACTTGACACAAAATGATGAGACCGAGGAACCACACAGATGAAGACTGGTCTGGTTGAAAGTCTCAGGGAAGCGTTAGCTGGAAGCCCTATCAGCTGTTTGGCCACATGCAGAGGGTGGTCAGCCCAGCCTGGTTGGAGCCTCCTTTACGGCTGGTGGTGAAACTCCCAGCCCTTTAAGATAACACGTGATCTTGTGTTTGTGGTGGAGGTGGGCTTGGTGCCCAGGCCGGCTTGTGGCATAAATACCCTTTTTTTGAAATCTAAGCCCAGTGTCAGCTCCGCCCGCTGAGCAGTCTCTCTCCTGCCCTTCTCTTCCTTAGCATGCTGAATCCCGAGAGTTGGACTGGGTCGGGCGGAACCGGGAGAACCAGTAGCACTGTAGATGACAGGCGCAGATATCTAGGATCCATCTGCAGATGTCTTGGATTCGTGCCTATCATGTGAGCAGGAGATCTTGAAGCTTCTGAATTTGGAAGAAGGGCGGCTGTTGATTTAAAAGATGAAAGCTGACTTCTTGGCTACTTTTCTTGCCCGTTGCAGGGAGGGAGAGATCCTGATAAAAGCTAGTGAAGTTAGAGGCGTGTGAGGGAACCCTGGGGGACTCGGGGTCTGCTTCCCGTGTCCTTGGCTGGTCGTGGACTTTATAGCTAGTTGAGCCTATTCATGATGGCACACCCAGGAGCTGCCATGCTGACCGTCTCCGAGTACATAGCTTTAGTGTCGTTCTGGATTTCATTCGAGTATTAACAAGGGTATTTGGTGGAACTTTTCTAGAGGTCATTGGGAGGATTGGCGAACCTGGGATGTACTGCCATTGAAGCCATGAGGGGTGTGTGTGTGTGTGTGTGTGTGTGTGTGTGTGTGTGTGAGAGAGAGAGAGAGAGAGAGAGAGAGAGAGAGAGAGAGAGAGAGATGGCGGGGACGTTGGTATCTAAATGGTGGCAGGCGTGGCGCTGTGGCTGTGGGCTCTTTCAGGGTAAAGGCGGTGGCTGCAGTGTCAGACTCTTTCCCTGTCCTTGTGGCTGTCTGGTGTCAGCAGAGGCGTGGGATTCACGCAGATCTCTCTCCCTGGACTTGGCTGTGTGCTTCCTGCTTGTAAATGCCAGCAATAGAATTCAAATATCCATTTGAAATAGAAAAGGGCTGGAGAGATGGCTCAGCAGTTCCGCACACTGGCAGCCTTTCCCTGGGACCTTGGTTTGATTCCCAGCACCCACGCGGTAGCTCACAGTAATTGTCTGTATAACACTAGACCCACGGGATCCGACACTGCCTTCTGGCTTCCACAGGCACGGCACACAGCCAGCCAAGCAGGCGAACATCTGTACACACAAAAACCTCAAAATTCAAAAAATAATAATCAAAGGGATGTATGTGGAGGAAGTAGTTTGAAATGTTGATGTCCATTCCTTTGCGCCTGTTTCTTTCTAAAAGGGGTTTTCCTGGAGTGGTTATGTCTTGCTGTCTACTAAAGCTTTTGGGAGGTGTACTCTGTTATGGCCCAGCACATCATGCCCCGCCCTTTTGGGGGAGTGTTTCCAGTGTGTTTTCAATGCAGTTGGCAAGCACCTCCCCTTTCCCCCCTTGAGTTCCCATCCGGGAAAGGAAAGTGTGAACGTTCTCTCTGGTCTTCCCGTTGGAGCTACCACCTTAGGATAAGTACTCTTCAGGACTCTTCAGGCGCCTCTCCTCCGTGACAGCTCCAGGAGCACACAGGTGTGCTGAGGTGCATTCAGAGGTGGGGAGGGGCTGTTCACTAGTCAGGTTGCACAGCGTCGTCTGGGTCCTGTCTGTTATGAGGGGCCTTGTGTGTTCGTGTTTTGATCTTGAGATGCTTCGTGAAATCCAGTCTTTGGTAATTTGATTTTTTTAAAAATCACACGCACAGTCCATGAACTCGCAGTGACATCATTCCTGGTGCCTGTTCTGAAATCCTCTGCTTCGTATGTAGGGAAAGGTGTATGATGGTTCACAGTTGGTTTTTTTTTTTTTTAATTTATTTATTTTTTTGGTTTTTTTTGAGACAGGGTTTCTCTGTGTAGCCCTGGCTGTCCTGGAACTCACTCTGCTGGGATTACAGGCGTGCGCCACCACCACCCGGCTCTTTTTTTTTTTTTTTAATGGTTCACAGTTATGAAGCAGAGCTCTCGTTAAAATGGTCACCTCTAGAAAGAAGAGCTGTGCTATGATGTTTGAGAAAATTCTGCGTTCTCACCACGTGTCTTTTGTTTTGTTCTTCTAATTTTTCTAAACAGCAAGCCAGGGCTGAGCAGGAAGAAGAATTCATCAGTAACACTTTATTCAAGAAAATCCAGGCCTTGCAGAAGGAGAAAGAAACCCTTGCTGTGAATTACGAGAAGGAGGAGGAGTTTCTCACCAATGAGCTCTCCCGGAAACTGATGCAGGTAAGCGGTCTGTCTCATGGATTCCTCCCCCCACTCCCCCCCCCCCCACACACACACAGATTGCCTTCCTCTCCCTTTCCAGGAGGAGTGGCCTCGCAGAGTGAGGTTTCAGATACTGAGGTATGGATCCTTCAGAGGGCGGCTCCAGAGCCTGCCTACTCAGGAGGGGTGGCCATGCTCACCTTTGAGTCTCCTCAAGCTCACGTGCGTGCGCCAGCCAAGCCCAGGGGAGGCTGAGCGCAGGTAGGGGGCGGATCCCTTTCTGCTCTGCTGCTGAGTCAGACATCCCCAGCCGTACATCCTCTGCACTTAGATAATGTGACCACGCACCGAGGGTGTGGTCTAAGGGCGAGTGGTGGGCTATCGATGGGTCATGCTGTTGCTGTTATACGGTGAGGCCACGCGCGACACACACAGGAGGCTTCGGGTCTGCCTAAGAAACTCATCTGCCTCCCTGCTTGTGTCACGGAAGTTACTACCGAAATACAACTAAAACTCCCCGGGATCCCGCTACGGTTCTCAACCTGTGGGTGGAGACGCCCTTGCGGCTGAACCGCCCTCTCACAGGGGTCACGACCCGAGACCACCAGAAATGCCAGACATTTCCATAGCTGTTCACAGCAGTAGCCAGATTACAGTTATGAAGTGTCAGGGAAGTAGTTTTATGACTGGGGAGGTCACCACAGCAGGAGGAACCCGTGTTAGAGGGTCGCACACAGAGGACCGCTGTTCATCAGAGAGAGTGCAGATGTTAATTCCTGTTAATTTAAGAATAAACAAGACACCGAGGTACAGGGGTAGAAGCATTTGTACTTCCCGGTCACCAACATCACAGGCAGGTTGCATTCACTGCAGTGGAGAGCGTGCTTCAGCGAGGTCCGCTCTAAGAAGATTCTGGTGGCTTTGTCACTCCTAAACTCTTCCCTCCTCACAGAGGCCTGTCCAGGAAGCTTCAGTGCACAGAAGCTTCACGGCTAAGACTGTTCATCCAGGAAATCCAGCCTCCCCCCTTCCCCCCCTTTTTTTTCTTTTTCTTTCCTAGTCATAAATTAAAGACAACACTGCAATTTTATTCCAGTAGCGGCTGCCGATAGGGGACCGAGACAGATGCCCGGGAACAGTAGTCATTAGCAGATGCTTATAGCAGAATGTTTTGCATAATTTTTCTTAAATTATTCATTTGCATTGTGATTTAGAGAGAAAAGAGGGCCCATGTTGTCACTAGTGGACGGTTTATTCTTTATGCTGTTTCTAGACGTACAGGGACACGGTTTTAGCTTGTTTAGCCGTGTCCCGTGTTTAGCCGTGTCTGTCAGGTGTCCCCATTTTTAACAACGCAAGAAGCCCAGTTTCTTACTGAACTTAGCAGTTTTATTATTTGGCTGAATCGTGTTCACAGTGAGAGCCCAGCTAGTGAGCTCTAAAGAGAGTCGCCTCTGGGTTTGAAATTAGACCCCATTAACCCTTAACAGCCCACAGTGGCCTTTCCTGTAACATTAGTGTTCCTTCCGATAAGCCGTAGGAAGATGGCCGTGGTGGTACACCAGGCATAAGATGGCTTGAACCTAGTGTTTTACAAATTCAGCTCTACCCTAGAGAACTGTGGTGGCCGTCTCTACAGTCCTTAAATCCAAATATGCATATATTACGGAACCAAGTCCACACCCCCAACTTTTCTTTCCAAAGAGAATAAATGGTGTCTGAACTGTATAACACACTAAACGAATTCCTGATTCTGCCCGCCCCACAAAGTAGGACGGGGTCTGAGACTTTGTGGGGCAGTATCTGGCGTCCATGCTCAATCACAGCAGAGTGTGGTCAGCTCAGAACACACTGCCAGACTCTCCCGTTGGATGTAGAGAGGCTTAGCATGTTCTAGACAGTTTCTCTAGAGTTTTTGGCTTGGGTTTTAGGCCTTTCGATGGCGGTCAGTTGTTGACCTGCCTAACTTGTGAACAGCACTTTGAGGGTGTAATCCAATGGCGTGTATCCGACGATATCCCTGTCCTCGTCTCCAGAATGTTTTCAAGCTGAAACTCCCATGAACCAACCACACTGCCTCAGCCTCTTCCGGCTCTTGGGATCTCGAAGGCAATGAATGAGTAGTGTTGCTTGAAGGATGCCTGTGGCTCATCTCAAAGTGGGGTTCATTTTACAGTTCTTAGAAACCTGTCCTGATGGACATCCCCCGTGATGGTTGATCTGAGTGGGAAACTTGACGGGATTTAGAGTGAGTGTGGGAGACAGGCGGTGAGAGCGCTTCCAGACAGGCCTAGCGGAGGAGGGAAGACCTCCCCTGATTGGGTGGCGCCATCCCTGTCCCGTGGGCTGGGGTCCTGGAGAAAGTGAGTACCAGCATTGAACCTTTGTTTCTACCTGAGGTGCGGTGGGGGAGCCGCTCCACCCACTGCCACACCCTTCAGTGTGGTGGACGGCGTATCTCCTCAAACCAAGAGCCGGGCGTTTCATCATAGCCAGTGATCCGCCAGGCACGCAGACAGATGCCCAAGAATCTGCCCCATTGTTGGTCACTTGGAGGATTTGTACCTACAGGGAAGCGCTGCCCGGGTTTGAACCCCCACTCTCCATGCCCTTGACACACTTTTCTTTAATGGATTCAACGGGTCTTCTGTGGAATACGCAGACTCTGAAACCGCCCAATGTGGAAATAACTTTTTCCATCTGGAAGATTTCTTTCAGGGTAATTGATGCCGGTAGGCTTTCTAACTGTGGAATTAATTTAATATGGCTTTCTAGGTGTTCACTTCTGTTTACCGAGTTTTGAAATAAAAAGCTTGCTAAGAGAAAGGGTGTTATAGACGCCATTGACAGACACATGGCGGAATTAGTTGGTCTCCATGACAGTGCCTAGCGTGTTTCACCCCAAGGCCTCTGGACACCTATCTATAGGACAGTGTGGCTTCTCTGTGGTGACTGGACATTTTAAAAATACGTATTTCAGAGGGATTCCCGAGAACAAAAGAGACTTGTTAGCTGAGAGGCCCAGTGGCAATCTCCTGCCTCTGCCTCTCCTCCAGGGGTTGAACGGAGTGTCACCACTGCACCTGGTCCTGAGATGCCTTTAAAAACAAAATCCAGTTCATGTAATTGCAGATGACAGCCCTGGAGACTGCCAAGCTGGGAAGCAGATAATGCTGAGTCCTCAGTAAAGCAAGACACACACTACACACTACATACTACATACTACACACACACACACACACACACACACACACACACACACAGCCAAGCTTGCAGCATGTAGCTTTTTTGGGAGGTGGGAGTGGTACATGCCTTTTTTTTTAATTAATTAATTTATTTATTTTTAGACAGAGGCCAGGTCCCCTGGGACTGTAATCACAGAGGCCCAAACCTGGGAACTCTCCAGCCTGCCGCATGCCTTTCTGTCTTTATTCTGAGAAATGTGCGTCTTTCTGAGCCCAGAGTGTGGGACAAGCCTTTTGATTAGTAAAAGAAAAATAATTCGGGGGAGGCGCTCTGCTCTATGGCTCTCAGAAGGCGCAGCCACCCTCATTTGCAGTTAAAATGTTCACGATGTTCATGTGAGCAAACTCTAGGTCAGGCTTCAATATGGGACACATGTGTCCGAGAAAAGGGAGTTCTCCAAAACGTCAACAGTGCCTCTGCTGGGTGCCGAGCACAGAGTCTTATTTATTTACGAATTTGATACCTTTTGAGGGAAGGTCTCGATAGTCCCCCTAGTTCACAATTTTCCTGCCTTAGCCTTTCAAGTGCACACACCACCATCCCCGGCTAGGTTAAAGTCATCGCTAGTGTGTGCCTTTTCTTGCTATTGTATACAGGCTCCACGTGTCTCTGTAACTAGACTTTTTTTTTTTAAGATTGATTGATTAATTATATGTAAGTACACTGTAGCTGTCTTCAGACACACCAGAAGAGGGTGTCAGATCTCTTTACGGATGGTTGTGAGCCACCATGTGGTTGCTGGGATTTGAACTCAGGACCTCTGGAAGAGCAGTCAGTGCTCTTAACCGCTGAGCCATCTTTCCAGCCCCCTAGACACTTTGTAAAATGGGATTCAAAAGTTCTGTCAGCTGCATGTCCTGGCCTTGTGAGAGCTCCTTCTGCCCCCTGACTTCAGCCCTCAGAGCCCCCGCTGTCCAGGTCAGGAGTTGTATTGAGGCTCCGAGGTCAGGCTTGCTTCCATCACTAAGGACTAGTGTATTCGAAATGCCTGGTGGGATTCCCACCATGCTGGTCCTTGCTAAGAGCAAAGTTCCCGATTGCCCTGGTCGCCAACTACAGCTCTTCAGAGCTAACTTGGCTTGACTTTGGCAACTGGACATCTCCCATCTGATGCATCAGGTTCATTTCCTGTGAGCATGAGGGCGTGTGGGTAACCATCCGCCTGCCTGCCTGCCTGCCACCCTGTTTCTATTTGTTGCCTTCACTCCTCTCTGTAAATAGGATGCTACAAAAAGTCAAAGAATATTTTGGGTCCCTGCCTTTCACCATAGAATACATCCTACATATATCCATCCCTCTGCCTTAGCCAGGGTTTTACTGCTGTGTACAGACACCATGACCAAAGCGCCTCTTGTAATTAGGGCTGGTGTTAATTTGAGGCTGGCTTGCAGGTTCAGAGGTTCAGTCCATTATCATCAAGGCGGGAACATGGCAGCATCCAGGCAGGCATGGTGCAAGAGGAGCTGAGAGTTCTACATCTTCATCTGAAGGCTGCTAGTGGAAGATTGACTTCCAGGCAGCTAGGATGAGGGTCTTAAAAGCCCTCACCCACAGTGACACACCTACTCCATCAAGGCCACACCCACCCCAACAAGGCCACGCCTACTCCAACAAGGCCATACCTCCTCCTAGAACTAACTGCTTTCCGGACCATGCATATTCAAACCATGACACCCTCAGTTTTTAAAACCTGTTCCAGTTTTCAGGTTGTATATCTTAAAACAACAAATAGGTTTATGGTCTTGTACCTTTGATCTGCATTTGAAGTAGAATCTGGCCCAGGGGGGAAGTGTGGGCGTTCTGGCTAGAATAGAGATGACTATACAGTCTTACGCTAATAAGTTTACTCTGTGTTTTAATCACGTCTGCACATGAGTGTCTTGAGTGTGGGTTTGTGCATGTGAGTGCAGCGCCCCACAGAGGCCAGGAGACTGCATTGGATCCCTTTCGAGCTGGAGTTTCTGGTGACTGTGAGCTGCCCAGCACGGGTGCTGGGAACTGCTCTCAGGTCCTCTGCAAGAGCAGTGGGTGCCCTTAACCGCTGAGCCATCCCCTCTCCGGCCTCAGGCATATCGTCTTTATTACTGACTTGGTCCCTGAGGTTAATAATACCTTCCAAAGTAAAGTAATTGAAGCAGTTTCCAACATCTATAGAAACACAGAAAGAACTTTCATACAGGACTAATGATGAAGCCACTAGGGCCAGGAGGTTGTCACCATGCTTCAGTGGGTGTGGGCACTTGCAGAAGATTGACAGCGGGTGCTTTAGACGGACATCACGGGGAAGATGGTGGCAAGTGCTTCGGAAGATGGGTGGAGAGCTCTTCAGACTCTGCAGCAGCCAAAGCATCTTCCATCGCCTTTACAAGGGAGCAGAGCTGGGAAGGAGACAGCCGGGCCCGGGAGTTCTTGTTTGCACAGTTAGCGTCCACCGTCCTTGCCGTGGCGCTTGGTATGAGGATGGCTGCCATAGACTCACACGTTTGAATACCTGATTCTCAGTTGCTACCTGCCTGGGAAGCGAGGTGGTCTTACTGGAGGAAGTCTGTCGCTGGGGACGAGCTGCGGAGGAGGGAGAAGGCACGTTGCTTTCCTGCCGCTGAAGCAAAGCACCACTACCCATGCAACTTAGAGAAGAAAGCATTAGGTGGGGCTCACCCCGAGCCTTCCTTCCCCCTGTGGAGAAGTTGCGTCTCCTTCCAGCACCACCAGATGGATGTATTTTTTTTTTTTCCCAGAACCCTTGTGCCTCGGAGTAGCCTGGCGTGTTCCCTAACACTGGGCGTGAGCCGAGACTCCCTCCAGCTCGTCTCCTCTTAAAGACGCGCACCGGGGTTGAGGCCATTTCCTGCCGGCTCCACTAAGACTGCCGTGCACTTCATTGGGTCCGTGCAGACGGCTAAATCGCACGGTGGACTGTTACTGTAGGAAATGGTTTTGTTAATTTCGGGGTCACCGAGGTCAGGAATGCCTTGGCAACCGTTCAGATGACAGCTTCGCCTCCCGCGGGGGACGGGACGAAGCCTTGATGGATGTCTTTCATTAAGTCGGCTGGGCCTGTGGTCCTTGTGCCCTGTGGTGTTCAGAGATGATACTGACCAAGGGGAGATTGCTTTCACATTATAGCTATCAAAGCAGTGGGAAGATTTGTTTTTCTAGTTGTTTCCCATTCCCAGACTCTCAGCTCTGTCTGGTTTTCATTTCCTTCCCCCCCCCCCCCTTTTTTAATTCATTCCATTCACAAAACAGCTGCCAGATTGTTTAAACTGCATTTGAAATGCCACAGACCCACCAGCGGCCAAAGTATGAATCCTAATGCCCCTGTAAATAGCACGCCAGGCAGCTCCCAGCGGAACGGGATCAGCGTTAGGACTAGAGAAAATGCCGGAAGCTCTTCAGTAATAAAACGTCTCCGAGTGGCCCGAGAGGTGGCTCGCGGTGTAGAGCGCTGGCCTCGGTTCCTGTTGACCCGGGTTCGATTTCCAGCGCCCACATCGTGGCTTGGGAACACCTGCCATTCCAGTTCTAGGGGATCTAACTCGCTCTGTCCTCCATAGGCACTGAATACATGTGTCATACATACATATACATACATGCATGCATGCATACATACATACATCCTCGCAATGCATAAAATAAATGAAAATCCTATCATGGGCAGGTTTCCCTGAAATTTTGTGCGCATGCGTGTTTATACATGCCATGCACCCCTGAGTGGGTCAGAGGGCTGACTCTGTGCTACCTTTGATATCAGATGCGAGATGTAGTAGATCACAGAGGGAATAGAGGTTAAAGGAGACTGGGAATGGTTAGGTAAAGCCAGGGCAAGAGCTTGCTGGACGGAAGAGAGGGCGGGAGACATTGTTATTTCTAGTTGGAATTGTACACTCGGGTCCTGGCAGACAGTTGGCCTGACTGGGTGAGCTTTCACCGGCAGTTGGAACGCCTTTCAAACAAAGAGGCTCCCAGGAGCCCCATAGGCGTGGGCCCCTGAGGCTGGGCAAGCAGGTCCTGGTGTCGAAAGTGGGAAGGAAAGCAGCTGGCGGAGTCGGTCTGTGTAGAAGGTTGGAAGCAGCGTGGAGATGTCCAGACTTCGGATGGACAGAGCAGGCCTTTGGACAGACGGCCTGGCTCAGTGGAGGAGAGACCCTGAGGAAAGGCCAGGGCCAGGGTGTCGTCCTCAGGACTTACTGTAGGGATCAACACCATCGCTCGCTGATACCCAGAGAAGAGGCTCCGAGACCGCAGGGCATGAAGTAAGGAGAGCTCAAGGGAAAGCCACAGAGCGGGGCATGGTATCTCACATGTACTGCTGACGTGGAACTGCAGGACGGACGGACGGACGGACGGACGGATGGACAGACAGCTGGTAGGAGAAATGGCAAAGAACCGGACCACAGAGCTCCTGTCGGTAGACAGTTAAGATGGCCGGCCAGTCACAAGTACTGAACCATCAGTAATCAGGAAAGGCGCTGACTTCATATCACACTCTGCTCAGTGAGAAGCGAAATTGCTGTCAATTGGAAAAGATGTGCAGGTCCTGAATAAGCTGGAAATCTCCTCGTCCCTACAGCCCTGCCTCGGGGGTCACACGGGTCTGCGTGTTTACTCCAGCCTTAGAGAGGAGGTTCTGTTGTCTACCGCTCCTTAGGACCAGTACAGGACGAAGGCTGCTCATTCTCTCGACGTGATGAGACTATGAGAGTCTCGGTCTAACCCATCACAAGTACACTGAGCAGAGGACGCTGGGAGAAAGAGCACAAAATCAGAAGCCAGAATCTATTTAGACACAGGCAGTAGAGAAGGAAGAAAAGGTAACTAGAAAGACCCAAAGAAGTGACCACCGCGAGCCTCGTGCTCTATAATTGACCTTCGACCCCATCACGGCCTTGCTCTTGGTATTGATGCAGCGCCTTGAGAACGGTGTCCTTTGTACACACAGAGTTCTGGGGCTTAGTCTAGGGCGGACGGGCACACAAAGTGCAGGTGCTGTCGTTTATATGGCCACTGTGAGCTCTGTAGGTGCCGTGGGGTAAAGAGTCCAGTCACCTTCCTTCTGCAGGCAGTCTGTCCTAGAAGGCTGACACAACTGCTGAAGGTAGCTTGTGCCGGTGTCAGCCTGAGGGTCCTGGCCCCTTTGACGGTTGCATAGTGGATAATTACATTACAGTTCATAGCCGTAAGAAAATTACAGTTATGAAGCAGCAGTGAAAATAATTTTATTTTTTTGGGGGGAGGGGGGCTTACCACAACATGAGGAGCTGTATTAAAGGGTCACAGCATCGTGAAGGTTGAGAGCCCCTGGCTTACACCAGGGCTGAGGGCAGAGGGTTTTGAAGGCAGAGACCCTGGCTGGAAGGAACCCTGCCTTTCCCTCTTCCTGCAAGGCCTCTGGCTGGCTGCTCACCAGCGAAGGCACGCTTCTGTCCCGTGCACTGTACAGGGTCACGGTTCCCACACCAAATGAGGGCAGTAACTAGAGCAGATGACCGCAGGAGGTCAGGATGTGATGGCGCCCTCGAGCAGAGTCCCTGCTTTGAGAAGGATGTGTGCTAAAAGTGCCACCAACTATTGTTAAGACGTACGGGACCAGCCAGCCTCGCGCTGGCTGCAGTGTGAGGGGGGTGTACGCTGTGCTGAGGGGTACGTGGGGAGGCCCCGTGGACGTCTCTCGAGCCATGCCCCAGGAGTACTGATTTGGGATTGGGGGGGGGCGTTAGGCTCTGCAGGCAAAGGCATAAGGTGACAGGTACTTGGGGTGAGAGTGGAGGCACTCCCGTAGCAACTGGCCCGTGTGACTAGCAGCATGGTTACCTTGCCGTCTAGGCTGGGTGATCTCCAGAAGTGTTTAACCAGATCAGTTTTATAATGTGGACTTTGCCTTTTTGTGTCTGGAGAGAGAGGGAGAGAGGGAGTGTGATGTCTGTGTGTGTGTGATGTGTATGGTGTGTGTGTGTGATGTGTATGTGTGTCTGTGTGTATGAGTATTGCTTCATGCCTTCCACCTTGATTGAGACAAGGTCTCTCGTCTCTTGCTCTGTAACAGGGCCGCTAGCCTGAGTTTCCTGGGTTCTCCCGCATCTGTCCCCACCTGTCTCAGGAGCACGAGGATTGCAGACGGAGACTCACACTTGATAGTTTTACACGGGTTCTGGGGACTCGATGTCGGATTCTCACCCTTGGGCAGCAGCTGCGTCTCCAGAAGCCACCCGCCCAGCCCACTGTATCGGTGGGGGCAGGAAGTTGTACACAGAGATGAGGGATTCGTTCTCGCTGAGTGGGGCACCTCAGGTCTCCCCGAGAAAGCCGGGTGGCGGTCAGATGCTTGTGAGGGTGGAGGGAGAGACAGTGTAAGACACAGCATTGCCGTGCAGCCTGTGACCTGGCTGGGGATGTCGTCATGTAGACGACCGCCACCTGCTGCCCGTGGGGGCACCGCAGGCTGTGGGCACTTGGTACCCAGGGCCAGTGGTTGTAGCTTTTCAGCCTGTTGTAGCAAATTCTTTTGAGAGCACAAAGTCATCTGGTTGTGCAGACGACCCAGCTCCTCAAGGGGTTGAGGCAGGAGGCTTAACGTTTTTAAACCCCACCTGAGCACCTGGGGCCCTGTCTTAAAGTGGAGCCTGTGAGGTGGACATCTGTTATATATTGTGATTCCAGTTTCATAGATTTGCCCTTGGCGATATTAACAGCATACACCACAATTAAGTGTTATGAGTTACTCTATAATCATCAGGCTTTCCTTCTATAGAGTCTACTGAAAGCCCTGATTTTAAATAACTGCTTTATACGTATGTGTGCACACACCTGAGTGTTTGTATGTGTCTTGCATGCACACATAACCTGGGGAGGTCAGAGCAGGGTACCCGGTCCCTTGGAACTGGAGTTAGAGTTGTCTCTGAGCCACTGTGTGGGTGCTGGGCACAGAGCTCTGGGCCTTGCAAGAGCAGATAGCGGGCTTAACTGTTGCACCATCTCAGCCTCTAAGCTCTTCAGTAGAGATGCATTTAAGGAAGCCTGTGCTTGGTTTCAGACATTCCAGAGAGTTCGCCTGCTAACTTTGCTTGGCGTTGTTTTAATTTTGGATAAGAATCGCCTGCCTTATTAGCAGTGTGCGAAGGGCTCCCCTGAGGTTAGAAAGGAAAAGGATGGATTTGAAATTCCCGCCCTTATTGGAGACAGAGCAGGGAGGACCCTGGAGCTTATTTCTGGTGGCAGGTCTCAGGTCGTAGTGTGTAGTGTCCTGGGTTGTGCTTTGAACCAGCAGGTGGATTCAGGGTGTCCCTTCAAGCCCAGGTTGGCTTAGACTGACGTGAGGAGGGTGGGTTGGGTGTCTCTTTCCTGAAGCGGGGGGGGGGGGGGGAGGGGGGGATATTTCATATGTTTGAGGAGTTTGGATTGTTTGATTATACCTCATGGAGAGGTATTCCGGTCAAGAGGACTCGGGTCCAAACACAGACTCCTTGAATTATCCTCACAAGGTGAGCGTGTCACACACAGCCCGAGTGCGGTTCCGGTGTTTAGTTAGTACACCGGTGGGTTTTCTCTGATGTGAGGCGGATATGACTTTTTTTTTCTACAGGTAGGGTTCTGTCAGTGCTCAGAGAGCTTCAGATTTTGAAGAATTCCAGGGTTTTTAGGTTAGTGGTACTCGGTCTGAATCTGTCTTAAACAGACAGTTTGTAACTTTTATCTCAGGCAGACTACCTGAGGCAAACTGTAGTTCTTTAAAAGCACTGCCTGCTGCACCCCCTCTCCCCTTCCCTGCTCCCCCTCCCTCCCCCCCCAACCTCCCCACTTCATTCTAACCCACATCACAGCACCCTGAGAGTGTAGGACATTCCTGTGCGTCTCTCTTAGAACCATATTTTCTCTCCTGTTTCTCTGCTGAGGAACTCCGTGCCCTGCTTTGACTTGCCCTTCGCCTGAGAGGTGACAGGAGCCGCAGCAGGCCGCTGCTTGTGCTCTCTCCCTGGGGACAGCGACAGTTCAGACATCCCAGCTCGGGGTAGCTCCGTAGTCTCCAAATGGTTAGTGCAACCTGGGGACCTTGTCCTGGTGATGATCACTTCACCGCCCGGTTTTCCTTAGGGCATAGATAGGCCTTGCGGAGGAAACCTCAGCCTCACAGCCACCCCAGCCTTTGTTCCCAGTCTGCCGCCCGCCGAGCAGTTGTTAGCGGAAATACCTCCCCGGTTATTGGCAGCCCCAGAACATCTGTCTAAATACGACTTCCTGCTGCCAGCTGGAGCCTCTCTGTTCTCAGGTTAACATCCTCTGACAGATGATTCTTGTTGGGCCAGAAGCTTTTCCCGAGTTAGATTCCATTCTTTATTGTTTTAATTTACCTGGGGCAGAAGCAATAATTGTCTTTTTTTTTTTTTTTTTTTTAAAGGGAAAGAAAAATTAAAGGAGCCGTTTCTAGCTAATAAAATGTTGGCAGTTGAAAAGGTGTCAGAAGATATATTTAGAAACACCTTTATGCAAATAGATTAAAGAATTTACGACTCAAGTGCCTCTTGCCTTTAAACTCATAGGCAGGCAGGCCTAATGTTTACAGTCTGTTTCAAGGCACAGGGATAGCGCAATGGTCGGTTTACCTGTCACTTGCACACCCCCAGGACGGTAGTTTTTGGTGAAGGCAGCCCTTGCTTCTTTTCCCTCAGAAGTTCCTCTGGGTCCGACGCTCTCTGGAAACTCTTCCTGAGCTCTGTGTACCTGTGTGGTTTTAATTACTGCATGGCCTTGCAGAACCTGAGTTTTTAAGAACAAGCTAAAGGTAGACCAATCACTGTAAACACCGCCTCACGTCTTCCTTCTGTTGCGTGACAGGGTCCCTGCAAGGGTGGCCAGCTGGCTTCTGGAGGGGGTTCTAGTCAGCATGATGTCCCAGGGAAGAAGGTGACCCCAGGTTGGAGAAGGTGCCTTTAAACAGAGCACACACTCTCTGAGTAGCAGAATTCCTGCCCAAAAAATCGTGAGTGTCCCTCCCGTTTGGGGTGACCTGGCTAGGGTCACCCACCGCACCCCTCCTGAGGGAGGGCGGCTGGCCTAGCATTTCTTGGATTTAATCATTTGACTCTGCAGAGTGTATGGGACAGCCTTTCTGGTCTGAGGTTTGCTGAGGGTCTGGGGTCAAGAGCAGGACATGGTCCCCAGGCTCTGTTCCTCTCCGGTGAGTTGCCCTCCTGACGGTGGGCTGTTGTGTTCTGTATAGACGAGGGTGATTGTCGTGTCGGCGCTCCTGCAGGGCGTGCTGTTCATTGAAAGAAAACGTCAAACCTGTGGGCTTCATTGCCTTCAGCCCCCTTTCCTTGTCTCTCCTGGGCTCTAAAGCAGCGAGCGCAGTCCCACTGGTGATTAGTGTCCCCGTCCTGTCACCCCCCACCCCCACGAGGGTGTCGGAAAACATGGCTGGTTATTAGTTGGAAATCATGGCTCATTATTAGTGAGAACCCTGGCCTCCCCTGTGACGCCCTCAGTTTCTCTAATTTCCTTTTGGTTTCAAAAGTTGATTTCATACATAAATTGTGTACAGCTTTCACTTGTAACATCATAGCTTTAACTTTTACTTGCATGTGTGAGGTTCCGCCCCCTCCCCCCTCCACACCCCCTGGGTTCTTCAGCAACGCGGTAGGAGGCGGCCTGATGGATGATTTCATTATGCAAAGAGAACCAGTGTTGCTGATTCTCGCCAGCACCGGCTTACGTGCGCCTTGGGAAATAGCATAATTCCGAATAATTTGCTGAGTGTATTTTTGGGTTGTGACATCTCGTTCTACAGACGTGATGCAGATCTGAGTAGATCACAGTTAATTGAAATGACTGGCGGTGTGAAGCTTCAACCTGGAGAGTTCCTGCCAGGTGGCCGAATGGGCAAAAGGCACTATCCCCAAAGCCTGGTGAGGTCACTTCATCCCCAGCGTCAAGGTGGAAGAAGAGAGCTCACCGTCTCTTGACGGTTGTCCTTGGGCGTGTGTGCCCAAACTTCTTAGCCTTCGTCCACAGTGTGCAACTTAAAAGAGATTGTAGAGACTGGAGAGATGGTTTAGCGGTTAAGAGCACTGACCGCTCTTCCAAAGGTCCTGAGTTCAATTTTCAGCAACCACATGGCGGCTCACAACCATCTGTAATGGGATGCCCTCTTCTGGTGTGTGTGTGTGTGTGTGTGTGTGTGTGTGTGTGTGTGTCTTTAAAAAAATAAAGATTATAGCACCTGTTCTAAAGTGTGCCTTTCACCCGTTCCCCAGATTCCCAGAGACATCCCCGTGACCCTTCTAGAATAGACAGCTGTGTTTAATCATGGTTTGATAATTTGCTCTTCGAACGATGCCCAGCATTCACACGAAAGCGGCTACCCGCCGTGCACGAGAGAGCGCAGGCGGGCACTGCAGGTCTCCTGAGTGGCTTCCTAGTGGTGCAGGCCCTGGGAAGCTCGGGTCCGTCCGCGCGGCGTTTGTGGCGTCTGAGTCGCTCACTGTCCCCACCCTTGTTCTTGTGTTCCAGCTGCAGCATGAGAAAGCGGAGCTGGAGCAGCACCTGGAACAGGAACAGGAGTTTCAGGTCAACAAGCTGATGAAGAAGATCAAAAAGCTGGAGAATGACACCATCTCCAAGCAGCTCACCTTAGAGCAGGTGAGCCGGAGCGGGCGGGCGAGCTTCCTCTTGAAGCCGCCGTGGGAGGCACCAAGGAGTAGAAGGCAGAGACGCCTTCCAGCTCTTCCGTCCCTTTTTGGGGACTCTATTTTCCAAGTGAGCCTTGGTGAGGTCAGAGTTCACTCTCTCTCACAGCCTCTGTCTTTAGCCACAGTTGATGTTCCAGGAGCTGTGCGGGTGAACTGATATATAACCGGAAATCCTTTTCTGCAAAGTGGGATGGGGGCAGGTGAACTGGGGGGTGGTGTCTTAACCCCAGTGTGCCTTCAGTGTCTGGTGTCTGTCCTATGTATGGCAGGCTTGTAGGGACCAAAAGCCGCCTCCTAGGGTCGTTCAGAAGAAATAGCCATCTTCCCACAACGCTCTCACAGGAACAGGCTCTGCTCAGCCAGCCTTGTAGAGACAGATAACGGAGTGGAAGGCCTATTCAGCTCATGGGGGGGGGGGTCAGTCGCTGTGTAGGGTGACCCCGCTGGACCAGGGGTCTCCATTGGCAACCACATCGGGGAAGACCGGAACTGGGGATGGCAGACTAGAAGACTAGTCAGGCTGAAACGTTTGTGTGCCTGACGGGCCGGGGTGGTGTCCCTTGCAGAGCTAGCCTGAGAGGCACACGCTGGCTCTTCCACTCCTGTCAAACAGCCATGGCGGCCATCCGCCTTGCCTTGCGGTGTCCCCGGGGCTTGTGATCTCAGGTGCTCTTTCTCCCTCCATAGCCTGGAAAGGCATTTCCCTAAGACACATTATTAAAGGCCGTCCATGGTGCACGGCTTCGGGCTTTCGCGTGAAGCTGGGCAGGTGGGTTAAGGCGTCCCAGCTCCGTCTTGCAGACGCTGGATGATACCAGATGCTGGGCGAGCGCCCTCTCGGTCTCCGTCTCTTCTGCTTGTTCATCCCTCCGCCACCTCCGGCCACGGTACCTCTAGCTAGTCATCTGTCTCACTTCATGTGGAATGTTTTCCTTACATGTGTGTCCCTGCACTGCTCATGGGCACGGTGCCTGCAGAGGTCAGAGGAGAGCCTCGTGACCATGTTACAGGGATTACAGATGGTGAAGCACCTTCCGAGGCTGGGAACCAAACCCAGATCCTCTAGAGGAGCAACAGATGCTCTTAACCACCCAGCCATCTCTCCAGCCTCCTAAAGCTCCAGATAGAACTAACAGGTTGCCTGAGTTGAAACCAGGGTGGCAATGAGAGGCAGGGTGAATTGTCTTGTTATTCATTCGCAAGGGTACCAAATTGTCACTGGGTACCGAATGGCTTCCTTAAAGATGTCCTTGTCCCCACTTTGTTAAATTGGGTTCCCAAGGGTTGGTTATTTCCTAAGCACACCCAGAGCACTCTGCGATCTATTGGTCGTCTTTCAAACTTAGATGCAAATATGTAAGTTTTCGAAGACTCACGGACCCAATTTAAAAACACCGCGATGCACTGTTTACCTATAGCATTGCTTAGACAAGCCACCCTGCAAGGTCAACCTTTGAGGGTTTGTGTTTTCATCCATGATACAAGTCCCAGGCGTCTAAGCCAGTTAACCGGGAGCTAAGCAGGGCTCTCACAGTATCTGTGTTGTGCGGAGGCCTGGCCTTTTATCATGCAGTGTCCGCCTGTGTGTGTTCATAGGCTGTGACCTGGTTCTCCAGTGGTGGCCACAAGGTGGAGGCAGAGAGCTGGCTTCAGCAGGAAAGGGCTGTGGCCTCACAGGCCTCTGGGGAGGTAGAGAAAGTAGAGCCCTGTGACAGACCTCTTCCAGGGGAGGGAGACATAATACACTTGTCCACTCAGCCCAAATAGGGAACTCGGGGCAGACCGGAATACTGATAACCACCAGCGTCCACCTTGTGGAACCAGTGAGTTTTATAGAAGTTGTTTAGAGGAGTAAGGCTGAGGGGTTACTTACGGGAGCAGAAAAAGCCTCAAAGACAGCTCGATTGCCAAGGTTTACCCCTGCACGGGCGACAGCTCACACAAGCTGGGAACCTGGGGCACAGCGACCGCCTGCAGGCAGCCCAGCGGGTTGCAGCATGTTCTTTCCAAGGAACTCTGAGCCAAACTGCCCCTCCCAGGCAGGTCAGCTGGTTTCTGCTGGGTACAGACATCTGGGTAGGTCTCAAGTCTTCTTTGATCCCTTAGTGAGGGGCTCCTCTGAGGGGAACTCTCCATTGCTATCTCCGGCAGGGAGGGGCCTAGCAAATGTGGTCAGTTTCAGGGACTTCCTGAAACTACTGTGTCGTTTGCTTATATTCCTGCTTAAAGAGCATTCCGGAACCGGTTTCAGTCTCGGATGAAACGTAAACAAAAATGGGTTTGACGGAGGGAAGACCGGAGCAGGGATGGGCTACCCACCTTCTCTCAGGCTAGACTCTGTATACGTGAGGAACAGCCCGAGATTCACATTCTGTCTCTGAACACGCAGCTTACTCGGAAAGAGACTCCAGCAGGGCGTGTTCCCGCAGAGCCTCCTGGTGGAAGCAAGTCTGAGCTGAGACGTGTCAAGGTTATATTTTGATTGGATATGGGCAGTTAAGTGCGAGGAATGATTCTGCGTCTTTTTTTCATGGAGCTGGTGTTTGGGAGGAGTGTTCTGCTTCCTTCGAGTCCCTGCCCTCACCCCAGCCGCTCTGGGGTCGCCTCTGTGGTGGTGTCTGTGTGGGATGCCGTTGCAGTCAGCTTCCTGCATCCTGAGGGCTGCCCCCACCCCCATTTAGGCATCATTCTTTTGAAATGGAGCACAACTCCCCGATTTATCAGGGCCTTCTGCGTACTTCACTTAGGAAACCCTGTTGTAAGAAATGCGGTGCCGTGGGTGTGGTCCATGACCTAGCAGCTCAGCAGCGTGGGGCAGTGGCGGCGTAGAGCCTTTGAGAGCTGGGACCTAGTGCCATGGAAGTAGGTCACTGGGGGCCTTCAGAGCGGTGTGCTTCTCGTGTTGGAGAGAGACCAAGTTACAAAACGGCATGATGAATACTAATCCTGAATCTCCAGCTCCCTCCCTCTCTGGCCCGCATCATCCTTCCACCATGATGCTATGCACCATGTTGAGATGCAAGCGAAGCACCCCCACAACCCCTCACCCCACCCCACCCCACCCCACCCCACCCCACCCCCTTCGGCCTTAGTTTCAGCCTCCAGAACTGTGTGCCGAATACTTACTTTGATTGCTTTGCAGCTTTGGGTGTTCTGTTTCAGGAACACAAAACAGACTGGACAAAGAGAGGGAAAGAAACGGGGACTGTTCAACAGGGGACTGTTCAACACCCAACGGTTTAACACAGCAGGAAAGTAGCAGAGTAAATTCATAGTCTCGGGGCCTGCTCACACTAGACTGACACACAGTTGCGAGTCCGCCCCCGCCCTCCTCCTAACCTCCCTCCCACAAGTGGCCCCGTGTGACTCCAGTGCTTGTTCATGAGATTTGGGCTGTTGTTGTATGTCCACTGTCTGTACCCTGTCAGAATCCATATGAGAAGGGTGGATCCCGGGTTGGTGTAGTCGTTTGTTTTCATTAACAATCTGTAATGCCAGCTTTCCAGCCAAAGTAACCTACAGACTTTCCCCGGAGTCCAGTCTCCTCTTCTGGAATGGACCCTGTGACCCCAGGCCTATAGTTTGACCCCTTCTGTGAAATAGGCATAAGATCTAACCGGTACGGTTAGGGGCGTGTCCACTCTGCTCGCTGCCTCTCTCACGCTCCCTGGGGATGGGGGCTCTCATACTCTGATGCAGGGGGACTCAGTTCACGCGATAACTTAATAAAGGGCTCGAAGTCTCACAGTGTATGTATGTGACTGGCGAGTTTAAAAAGGTAGGTGATTGTCGGCTGAGCGTTGGCTCTCCAATCCTGCCCCATTTTCTGGGAAAGATGGGTCATGAAAGATGAGACCGATTCCACCGCCCAGCAAGAGGCTGTGATCTGCAGGTGTCAAGGGAGCAGGGAACTTCACTCATCCAGCGATCCCATCCCCAGCGACAGTTTCCCTCCAGGAATCACCCCAGCTGCCTTTAAACAACCAGGGTTGATGGGCGGGAGAGAGGGCTCAGCAGTTAAGAGCCTTTGCTACTTAATCCTGTAGGACCGAGTTCAAATCCAATCATCCACCAGGGCAGCTAGCTCACAAACCCCTATACCTCCAGTTGAGGGACCTAGTACCCATTTCTGTCCTTTGTGGACACCCCACACATACAAACACCAGTACAACTAACTACACAGTCATAAGAGTAGCCATGCATAATAAAATGAATCTTACAAGGAAAAAGCTGTCACCCGTCCTTCTGGGTATCTCGGGCTCCCTGTTTCCGGGAACACGAGCAGCAGATGGCTTGCTCCTTCCTCAGGAGGTCACCGTGCCCGTCTCCGGCTCCTTGTCCCTTGTTTTTGCCTGTACTGCAGCGTGCTAATTGGACAGCATCAGCCTGTATGAATTCATGTGTTCGCCGCTCAGTCTCCCAGGAAAGATGGCAGAAGGCGTCTGGCCTTGGAGCCTTGTTCTGGGATGACAAGCGGTCCCCAGTGGTCAGGGATGAAGGAGGAGCTGGGCCGTGGAGGGATGCAGTCACCAGGCGGCAGAGGAGACAGGAACACGCAGGAAAGAAAGACACAGGCCGGCTGGAGAGAGAGGGAGAGAGGGAGAGAGAGACACCCACATTCAGCCTTGTTGAGGGAAACAGCGGTGCCTTGGCAGGCAGAAGCAGAGACGATGCTGCAGGCCAGAGAGTCAGCAGGCTCTGCAAAGCCATCCTGAGACTGGAAATGCCGGGGAAGGTGGTAAATGGATTCTTCCCCTCCCTCCCGGGAGAGGCAGGCAGCGGGACTTTGAAGGCATAGGCTCGTCATTACAGCCAATCGTCTAGCTGTCCCAGGGCCTGGCCAGGCCTCTGGGCTACCTGGTTTCCAATGGTGTTACTCTCAGGTGCGAGTCCCTGCAGGGTCCAACCTGAAATCTCCTGCTTCTCCTTTGAGCGCATCAAGTATCCGCTGAGACCCCAACGCCTAACGTGGCTGACTCAGAGAAGCACATGGTAACAGACCGGAGCAGTCCGTGGTTTTGTTTGAAAGTTTTGGATGCAGTGGGTCTCAGATTTTCCTTTTATTTTTTTTTTAAAGATACATTTATTATGTATGCATCCTTCTGCCTGTGTGTATGCCTGCACATCAGAAGAAGGAACCAAATCCCATTACAGATGGTCGTGAGCCACCACGAGGTTGCTGGGATTTGAACTTAGGACCTCTGGAAGAGCAGCTAGTGCTCTTAACCAATGAGCCATCTCTGCAGCCCTTAGGTTTTCTTTTCTTTTCTTTCTTTCTTTTTTTTTTTTTTCTTTTTTTTTCCGAGACAGGGTTTCTCTGTGTAGTCTTGGATGTCTCCCAGGGAGCAGAATATGTGCTCATTTTTAATCCTTGATTCCCCGTAAAGGCGCCTAGTCCGCATAAATTAACACCAATTTATTACCGGATGCCTGTTGGTAGTTGCGGCATTACTTTTGTTACAAAATTAGAGATTTCAAAAATGAGATGTCTTTTTGGTTTTTTGTTTTTTGTTTTGTTTTGTTTTTTCTTAATTTTTTTGCTTTTCGAGACAGGTTTATTTTGCATAGCCTTGGCTGTCCTGGAGCTTGCTCTGCTAATCCAGACTGATCTTGAACTCACAGAGGTTCACCTGCCTGCCTCTGCCTCTTAAGTGCTGGTGGGTGGCATTTGCCACCACTGTCTTGCTACCTTTAAATGTTTTGTTTTGCTTTTTTAATGACAAAAATAGATGTTCACTTAAAAAACATTTGGTAAGGCAGGATGCGGCAGAGAGACAATCATTTCATCTGGAGGGCTATTTATTCTACATAATTTGTTCTTTACACACACACACACACACACACACACACACACACACACCAGCCTTCCCTCCCTCTCCCCTACCACTCAGTACAGAAACACTTCCGGTTCCTGGAGTTCGGAGGCTGATCCTCAGTAGTGGTTTTTACCTCTGGAACTAGAACCTGACCATCCTTCCCTCTCCCTCTTTGCTGGCTGACTTTTATGAAGCCTCCACGCGTGAGCTCTGGGGACACCCTGGGATCTGTCCTTAGTTCTGAAGGCAGTGGCTGATTGGTTAATCACCCAGGGACGAGGAAACAGCCTTAATCCAGCCTTACACAGACAGACTGCTTGTGTTTCGCTTTTGTTTTGTTTTTGTTTCTGTTTTGTTTTTTTAAAGGACTGTTTTCCAGAAAGCAAGGGCCAGAGTCCGAGGTGTTCCCAGCTAGGAGGAGGGTTGCCAGCGCTGGGGAATCGTCCAGAGACCCGCAGAGGCTGTGCCTGGGTTCTGGCTGCCTGTGCAGGTTTAACCCGCAGGGGGGTATGCCGCAGAGCAAGGGCTCCTCTGTGCGGTCAGCGGCCTGCCTGAACCCTCGTGAGTCCTCTGGGCGACTTTGTTCTGTGCGAGCAGAGGTGGTGTTAGCTTCCAGGGAAAGGAAGTACCGGGGCTCCCGGCAAGACCCTGGGCTGCCCCTGCTCCGGCAGTGAGGCGCACACGGCTCGTGCCTGGTTCACGTAGCTCGTTTTCTAAACGCCGTCCTCTCTTAACTTTCCCAGGTGCTTCTGATGTACCTCTAATTACACGTACCAGTATCTCTCAAAAAGCCACTATGACTAAGTCGTTAGGATCACAAACCTTGAGTCAGATATCTGGGTTCAAATCCCGGCTCTGCCCAGGGTTAGCTGGAGGAATAGGAAGTTACTAGAGGGGAGGTCGGCACTTGGAAAGCCCTAAGTGCCTACCTCAGGCATCCTTAAGAAGGGGCACTTAGAATGCCGTGCTCGCTCTTGTCACTGCCTCTGGTTTTAGCCTGTTCCAGTCATCTAGGACATAACTCTCCAGGCCTCTATCCGCCCCGCCATCCCCCACCCCTCCAGTAATGTCAGCATCCTGGTTGTAATAGCATACTACACCTTTCTGAGATGCTATTTCCTCGGCTTTTATTAGCAAAATGCCTTATTATAAACTAAGGGGCGTTATGACGGTATCTTCGCAAGTGCATGTGATACGCTGTGACAGTACACACTGCCCCCCCCCTTCCCTCTCCTCTCCCCCTTTGTTCACTAAGGAATCGTAAATGTCTGGATTTAAGAACACGTCAGCAGTAAATATCGTCGGCTCAAAAGGTAGCTCATATACAAGCCAGGCTCACACAGGAAACCGGAAGCTTTCCATCCTCGGTGGGATGTGGTTACTCCCCGAAGAACAGCTCAAGGGCAGGAAGCGGGGAGGTAGAGGAGTCGGAATACTTTGGAAGCACTTGGTGGCACAGCAGGGAGCTCTGTGAGGTCCAGGGTGACTTCTGTGCTGGGTGAGACTGGCCTCCCAGTCCTGAGGGGAGGGAGTGCCAGCCCAGAGGGAGTGCCTGTCACCTGCTCCCAGCTACTGCTCAAAAATACAAAAATACTAGTCTAATGATCTCCCTCACGGTCCTTCTCGGTGTGTTCGTATGTTGTCTTGTTTTAAACTCAGAGTGCCCTCCACAGGCACCCTCTCACCCCCCACCAAATATCTAAGTGTCAGGCTAATCCAACCACAACCCCCCCACCTTACCCCCACCCCCACCCCCACCCCACATTACCCTGCAGCCCGCAGGGCCCCTGGGTATATATAGCTGATGAGCGGGAGTTCATTTCAAAAGCTGCTTTCAAGTTAAGTCTTCCAGCGGCGGGCGTGCCCGTGTCTTCACTGGGGTTCAGCAACTTCATTTCTCATTTTGGGTTAATTAACGTCAGATTGAGAGTCCCATTATACACCCCAATCAAGGCTGGAGCTTCCTCAGACTTCCTCGGTGGATGGCCAGGGTATCCCTGGGACATCCGATGCCCAGCTTGCGAGCTGTGTGCACCCAGCGCTCGGAGGCTGAGGCAGCCCACCCAGCGTATAAGGCCCAAAGGGATCTGAAACAGAACAGGTAATAAAACAGAGGAGTCTGACGCCAGAGAGGGGACAGGAACATCGGTGACACCCCCCTTCACATCAGGCCCAGCTCTGAGACTCCGTAACGTTACGGAAGCGATTGGTCCTGGGTGTGCTGTCTTGCCATTATAGGAAATGGGTTGATCCAGTGTCGGGCCTTTCCGAAGCTGCTCTGCCCGCTTTCCTGGTGAGAGCCAGTCAAGGATGCTCCGGGGCCCTGGCGGTGGCCTCAGTAACGCTGTCCCTCTTCCCTTCCTGGTGGTGGCCTCAGTAACGCTGTCCCTCTTCCCCTCCTGGTGGTGGCCTCAGTAACGCTGTCCCTCTTCCCTTCCTGGTGGTGGCCTCAGTAACGCTGTCCCTCTTCCGCTCCTGGTGGTGGCCTCAGTAACGCTGTCCCTCTTCCATTCCTGGTGGTGGCCTCAGTAACACTGTCCCTCTTCCCTTCCTGGTGGTGGCCTCAGTAACACTGTCCCTCTTCCCTTCCTGGTGGTGGCCTCAGTAACGCTGTCCCTCTTCCCTTCCTGGCGGTGGCCTCAGTAACGCTGTCCCTCTTCCGCTCCTGGTGGTGGCCGCAGTAACGCTGTCCCTCTTCCCCTCCTGGTGGTGGCCTCAGTAATGCTGTCCCTCTTCCCCTCCTGGCGGTGGCCTCAGTAACACTGTCCCTCTTCCCCTCCTGGTGGTGGCCTCAGTAACACTGTCCCTCTTCCCTTCCTGGTGGTGGCCTCAGTAACGCTGTCCCTCTTCCCTTCCTGGCGGTGGCCTCAGTAACGCTGTCCCTCTTCCGCTCCTGGTGGTGGCCTCAGTAACGCTGTCCCTCTTCCCCTCCTGGCGGTGGCCGCAGTAACGCTGTCCCTCTTCCCCTCCTGGTGGTGGCCGCAGTAACGCTGTCCCTCTTCCCCTCCTGGCGGTGGCCTCAGTAACGCTGTCCCTCTTCCCCTCCTGGCGGTGGCCGCAGTAACGCTGTCCCTCTTCCCCTCCTGGCGGTGGCCGCAGTAACGCTGTCCCTCTTCCCCTCCTGGCGGTGGCCGCAGTAACGCTGTCCCTCTTCCCCTCCTGGTGGTGGCCGCAGTAACGCTGTCCCTCTTCCCCTCCTGGCGGTGGCCGCAGTAACGCTGTCCCTCTTCCCCTCCTGGCGGTGGCCTCAGTAACGCTGTCCCTCTTCCCCTCCTGGCGGTGGCCTCAGTAACGCTGTCCCTCTTCCCCTCCTGGCGGTGGCCGCAGTAACGCTGTCCCTCTTCCCTTCCTGGTGGTGGCCTCAGTAACGCTGTCCCTCTTCCCCTCCTGGCGGTGGCCTCAGTAACGCTGTCCCTCTTCCCTTCCTGGTGGTGGCCGCAGTAACGCTGTCCCTCTTCCCCTCCTGGTGGTGGCCTCAGTAACGCTGTCCCTCTTCCCCTCCTGGCGGTGGCCGCAGTAACGCTGTCCCTCTTCCATTCCTGGTGGTGGCCTCAGTAACGCTGTCCCTCTTCCCTTCCTGGTGGTGGCCTCAGTAACGCTGTCCCTCTTCCCTTCCTGGTGGTGGCCGCAGTAACGCTGGCCCTCTTCCCCTCCTGGCGGTGGCCGCAGTAACGCTGTCCCTCTTCCCCTCCTTTAGTTGAGACGGGAGAAGATTGACCTTGAGAACACACTGGAGCAAGAGCAGGAGGCGCTGGTAAACCGGCTGTGGAAGAGGATGGACAAGCTGGAAGCCGAGAAGAGGTTTGTTGGTGTGTGTGTGTGTGTGTGTGTGTGTGTGTGTGTGTGTGTGTGTGTGTGTGTGTGTGTGTGTGTGTGTGTGTGTGTGTGTGTGTGTGTGTGTGTGCGTGCGTGCGTGTGCATGCGTCTGGAAGACTCCTGTCTGTTACCTAGGGATGGCTTTGGAGCTTTTGTATCACCTGGGTAATGACATACCATGCTAACTTTTTTTTTTTTAATTAAGTAATTTCTGTATATGAGTACACTGTTGATGTCTTCAGACACACCAGAAGAGAGCATCACATCCCATTACAGATGGTTGTGTGGTTGCTGGGAATTGAACTCGGGGACCTCTGGAAGACAATAGTCAGTGCTCCTAACCGCTGAGCCATCTCTCCAGCTCCCCATCCTGTCTCGTTAAGGAAAAAGTCTGTTGACTGTTGGGGCAGCGGCCGCCTCCTCTGTGCCTGGCTTTTCTCCTCCCTCGAGTACAGTTTTTCATTTATTAGTTCAAAGCCAAGTCAGAGCGAGCCTTGGTACCCCTGTTTACCTGTTAGCTGTCGCTCACCTCTAGGGTTTCCTGACTCAGTGGGTGATTTTAATAGAATAGTGGCTATCCGTTTGCTGTAAATAAATACCTGTGGATTACAATACCTGACTGTTCTACAGGCACAGAAGTAAAGAGTCAGCCAACAACAAACTTTCCTTAGGTTACCTCTCTGCAGTCACTCACAGGCCTCCTTTTTATCTCTAGGTACTCGGGGGTTGGGGGTGGGGGTTGGAAGGGATAGAAAGGCAGAAGCAACCTGTCCAAGCTTTGTGTGTGGGTAAACACGAGTTCTTTGAAGTTGGTTGTCCGTTCCTGCCCCAGAATCTCGGCTTAGCCTCCCAGCACTGTGTCATACATCTTTGGTTTGGATGTGCAGTTCTACACTGTTCGGGTTCGCGTGTAGAATTACAAACACCAGACAAACCAAAGATAATGTCTAGGAGAAATCCCCCAGCTGCAGTCAGTCAGCATGGACAGGACTAAGGTAGCAGTTCTAATAATTTGAATTATAAAGTTATTTTGTGCCCACCTCCATAGTTACCTGTTAATTCTCAACTAAGGTACAGCTACAGGTAAGCCGCTGCAGGAGCCTGCCTTTTTTGGAATGCACTTGGATGCTTTATGTGCATATGGTTCTGCCAAGTTACTGAACGTAGCCTCTGTACGAAGCCATCACTTCGTAGGGAAAAGGCTGTTGCTCTTTTCCTAACTTTTACCTGGATGATAATCGGTAGGGAAGGCGGGTACACCAGTTATTCACCAAATAGCTCTGACTCGGTTTGGTTTTTAAACATTTTACCATTAGCCCAGTTCTCCAAACCCTCCACTCAGGTTCCTAAGTGTCTGTAAACGACTTCCTCCTCCAGGGCGATCCATAGCCCTTCCTCAATTTCACCCAAAGCATCAAGAAAGTAGACTCTCTCCTTACCTACCACGTCGTCAGCCAAGCCTGAGTATTTGCAGGACTCTGGGCATGGTAACCGGATACATGTTTACACAGACTTCACAGTTACGACTGACTGCCAAGGTCACTCAGAGGGAAGGAGCAGGGATGTACCACTCACCCGCACAAGGTGTGAGGACCAGAGTTCGGATCCCCAGTACCCACATAAAGCTGGACATGCTAGCCTGTGCCCGTATCCCGTGTGTGAGACGGGAGGCAGAGGTGGGAGACTCCCCCGAGGCTCGAGCCAGCTCGCCGTACTTAGAGACCTGCGCACCTGTACTGACACGCGAGCACACAAAGAACATAGAAGGAATGAGATCTTGGGCTGGAGAGATGGCTCAGCGGGTAAGAGCACTGACTGCTCTTCATGAAGGTCCCGAGTTCAAATCCCAGCAACCACATGATGGCTCACAACCATCTGTAATGAGATCAGATGCCCCCTTGTGGTGTGTCTGAAGGCAGCTACAGTGTACTTACATATAATAATAAATAAATCTTTGGGCCAGAATGAGCGGGGCTGGAGCGAGCAGAGGTCCTGAGTTCAATTCCCAGCAACCACATGATGGCTCACAACCATCTGTACAGCTACAGTGTACTCATATACATAAAATGAATAAATCTTTAAAGAAGAAAAGGGATGAGATCTTGCCACTCTGCCTGTGGTAATAGTGAGGGTGGATGGAGAGGTTGCGAGACGGTGGCTTCAGTCAACCCCGTGGATGGAGAGGTTGCGAGACAGTGGCTTCAGTCAGTCCTGTGGACGTTTGGCAGGCAAGCCCTGAGCTTAGATGTTGTGTGCTCTTTTACTGCAAAACTGTTCTTCATTATTGTATTTTTCCTTTTTTCTGTGAAGAATCCTACAGGAGAAATTAGACCAGCCTGTGTCTGCCCCGCCATCGCCTAGAGACATCTCCATGGAGATCGATTCTCCCGAGAACATGATGAGGCATATCAGGTTTTTAAAGAACGAAGTGGAGAGGCTGAAGAAGCAGCTGCGAGCAGCCCAGTTACAGCGTACGTGGCCGCCCCGCCCCGCCCCCATGCTTTAGGGGACTTGCAGTCACCGTAGACACGTGGACATTTGCACATGAGTTCCTGTGACTCTGGGGTCTATTTTTAGAACAGGAACACCATTGGGGGGGGGCACAATTTAGAATGCTTCCCGAAGATAGTTCTGATAATCTCAAGAGGGGGACCCTGAATGGGTAGCAGCCCAGGTGTCTTCCTGCCTTCTGTTGCTGAGGTAAAATCCTGACTGAAGGGAGAGCGTACTTACTGGGTTCACAAGTTGTAGCTCATCCTAACAGAGAACAGTTGATAAATGCATACCTGTGCTTGGCTAGCTTTCGTGTACACACACACATATACACACACATACATACACGCACTCACATATATACATATGTATACATACACATTCACAATGCTCACACATACATGTATACATATATATGTACACATGTTTATATATAATTATCAATCATAGTATAATCTGTATATTTTATTAACTTATTAATATGTCATAAACATAACAGATATCCAGCATGATATGATATCTATATGAATTAGTATATATTAATATATACAATTAAATGGATTTCCCGAGAATTCCGTATAATGTGTTTTGATGATAGTCACTGTCCACTGTTCCCTCCCACCTCCTCCCACACCCGCTCTCCACCACCACGCTCTCAGCTTTGATTCTGTGCATTTCTTAGTTCCCTGAACCCAGCTGTGCCGTGCTCTCAAGTGTGTGGCCCTGTCCCCTGCAACAGAGTCGGTGTGCCGTGGGCCACACCCCTGGGCCACACCCCTCAGGAAAGCTGATCAAGCACGGAGCCACTCACAGCGAGATAATGAAGATGATCTTCCCCCCTACACTTTGCTGAGGCCTTTCCATGTGATTCTCTTATCCGACTTGGCTGGTTGGAGGTGGTGGGTTTGGTCACAACCTGTGACCCCAAAATCAGGCCTGACTGCCTGTTCTCTCAGGCAGTAAAAAACACATTAATAGTGAAGAGCAGAAAAAGACGGTTTAGTCAGTGGCTGCACTGGGAAGAGGGGAACAGAGAGATCAAGTCTCAGGTCCCAAGTAGTCGAACCAACTTAATCTTAGCCCTGACTAGCTTACATATGAGACTCAGACTATTTTGCTTTGACAATTAATGAGAGGTATCCCCTAATCTACTTTCTATCTACTGGCCTGGCTACCTCCTCCCCCAGCAGTGTACCCCAAATACTTGTTTTTCCTGGCCATATGCTCATGCTCCATCTCCTCCCGTCCCCACCCCCACCCCAGCTCCTCCTCTCCACCCTCAGCCCGCTCACTCAAATCCCGCCTACCTCTAATCCCTCCAGTACTTGGCTTGCAGTCATTTTTATTTAACCAGTAGTTTTAAGGAGCAAGGCTTGCACAACAAAAGCTTGTAAGCCTGAGAATTCACGTGCAGGCCTGGGATCTTAGGTACAGAATTTGGCAGTACAATCCGTAGCAAAAGAGCACACCTCCACAGCCCTGAAGTGCGAGAGAAGTCTGAATGGCCGAGGATTAGCACATGCAGGCGGCTCTGGTGGAGGCGCGGACCCGCCCGCCCGCCTTGGACCATTTTCCTCCAGGCTTCAGTCTCCCGCCTGTGCACTTGAAATCTCTTCCAGGGAGACCGGTTCCCGCTGCCCTTTTCTTCTCCCAGTCTGATTCCTGGGGGGAGTCACAGGTTCGTCGGCGTCCACTGCTTCAGTTAGTCTGGTAGAGAATAGAAGACAAAGGTGTCTCTCTAGAATATTTTCATTTCTGCCTCTTACAGTTCTAGACTCTATCAAATTGACAGTTAAAGCCAGTCCTCGGGCCGGGTGACCTGTGTGATCGATCATGTTTGTCTGTGCGATGCTAATGAGTCTATGCAGGAGCCCTCACTGCGCTTTGGTGCTGTGAAGTGTGAGGCCTGTGAAGGGTGTTTGCCTTCCTTATTACCGAATTTAATCCTTGATGACATTTGCACATGGTATTTGCCGAACCGATGCTCTGGAAATTCACACTTAATATTTTGGGAAAGGCCGGGGTGTTGTAGAAACCAGGGTTCTGGGTTGCCGAGCCTGTCTAGGTGTCTGCATCTTTAGGGGTCTGCTGTGCTTCTGATGTTTCGCTGTAGACATTTCTTCTTTGGGGTAATATTGTCCGGGAAAGATCCTCCCTTTCTCCGTGACCGCCAGGTGAGCAGTCTGCGCAGGTGCACCGTATGTGCTCGCAGATGTGTGTGTGCACGCATACAGAATCGCTTCACACCGAGAGCCACGCGGTGAGCATGATGCTCTCTGCATCTTTCTCTTTGAAAACACCGTTAAAAACAGCTTGTCTTGCAGGTAGTTGTTCTCCCGGCTATCAACACAGCTGCTTCGGGACCTCCGAAAAGCCCACCTTCCACACATGAAATGGTCCGTTCAGAGGATCCCTTTTCAAAACATTGTTAACTACATTTATCCATTTACCATGTGCACACGTGGCCTGGGTTGGTCAGAGAACAGCTTATGGGGCTGGCTTGTCTCCTCTCTCCATGTAGGCTGAGGGGATCCAGAGCAGTCTGGCAGGCTTGGTGGTGTAGTTGTGTCCCGTACCTGAAGGACCATCTCACCAGCCCCAAAGGACCCTATGTGTCCCGGCTGCTGTGCTGTGCTGTGCTTACATGCGACTCTCCCTACGCACAAGTGTCTCGGGCAGACCCCGAGCAGGCCAGCCCACTCAGTAGACCGAATACTGATGGTCTCTGTCTCTTACCTCCTGTCTCCCCTGAGGGTGCATTCCAAGTAGTAGCTCAGTGTTCTCTCTTGGATAGTATATCAAGATCCTGGAGGCCTTCAGACGTGTGGCATGTCCTTATGTTTGCTGTAACAAGCATAGACCCAGTAGTACAAATTGGCACAGGTCAGAGACATCTTGTCGCGGCAACAGGCCCCATCCGTGCCTCTGCTGTGGCCCTCGCTGTGGGGACGCGGCTCCCATGTCCCCTCTGCTCCGGAGTCCTTCCCAGTCTGACTCACCCTTGTATCATATCCCCACCCTCATAATCCAGGATTATCTCAGCACATCAGCCAGGATGGCTGGCTTGGTCACACCTACAAAATCCCTTTTGTCTTTGTTGTGTGAGGCCATAGGCACCACCGTTGTAGTAGCATTGTAGTAGCTGCCAGCACTGGGTGGTTCTCTCCGTCCTTTCAGGACTCGTAAGTCCTCTGAAATGTTGGGTGTGTTTTTAGTCCCTGTAATCCTGAGGCGTGTCTTAGAGGTGCTTGATGAGACCAGGCGAGCTAGAGCACAAACGCTCCGGAGTGCCGGTTTCTTCGGGGCTGGGCAGGCCTCTTGCTTTCCACCCCTTCCCAGGCCAGCCAGCTCCCCCTTGCCTTCCTCATTCGTGCTTGGCTAGGACACCCCGAGGGAAGAGGCGCTTTATTCTCATCTCTTGACACTCAGTGCACGCACGGCTTGGTCTTGGAAAGGCCTGTGGATCTCCCCGAAGACATCTGTGAATGCTAGAGTGACTCCCCCACCTTCACACACACCCCAGCACAGAACAGGCTGGCTTAAGGGAGCCATCCGTACCGTTCCGCGGGTTTTAATAAGACTTAAAGCAGTGGTTCTCTACCTTCCTAGTGCTGTGACCCTTTGATACGCTTCCTCGGGCTGTGGTGACCCCCCCCTCCCAGCCAATACATTGTGTGTGGCTACTTCATAACTGTACTTTTGCTACTGTGAAGGATCTTAGTGTAAATATGTTTTCTGATGGTCTTCGGGGACCCTGTGAAAGAGTCATTCAACCCCCAAAGAGGCCTCTGGCTTGGAGGACGCTGTGTTAGTGATCCATCCCTGGCTTCCCTGGCTCTCCACCTTTGTGTATCAGGTGGCCTGCTCCTCCGTGGGTGTAGCCGTGACAGTTAGTTAGTCCCTCTGCCTCCAGATCTGACTGGAGCTTCTCCAGAGTTCTCAGTTTTAGTTGAGCCTCTCAGTCTGCCTGCCTTGGGGCTCTGTCCCCATGTGGTCTGTACCTGGGAGGGGGGACCGGGCACAGCCTGCTTGTGAGAGCGTCACTCTGAAGCCCGTTTGATGGCACCCTCACCGATGGGTGGTGCCTTTGATTAAATATTAGGAGGTAGCGGAATATATGGGTGGTGATATCTCTGAGGACCAGAGCTGTGTGAGAGGAGGGTCACAGTGTACCAGCAGAGGGCGCCCAAGGGAGGCCTTGGTCCCAGCCTCCTATGCTTGGGTCCTGACACTGGGGGCTCAGTGGGGACTGCTGGCCTCTCTGAGTTAAATTGATGTATTAACAGGAGACCCTGCAGGGCTACCTGGCCTGACATTCTAATCTCGAAGTTACTGACTCAGCATTCTTCTGCTGAGTCTCCATATGCTAACTTCTTTGAGTTTTAAGGTGTATTTTTGTTGGAGACAGGGTCTCCCTGTGTCGCCAAGGCTAACTTCGAATTCTCGGCCCTCCTGCTCTAACCCAACCCCAGGTGCTGGGAATATAGGCACGGATCCCACGATTAGCTTGAACGGCGGTTTCCTCTTGAGTATACATGCTTCTTACAATACTGTTCTTGGAGCCTTTGGAATCTTCAGTCCTGGGAACTTTTGCTCTGTAGTCCGCATCTGACTGTGAACAGCCATGGTCACGCCCAGGGCCACCCGGTGCTTCCTGTTGAGCTGGGTGAGCCCTGTGCACACAAGCATACTTGGGGAGACTTAATTTAAGCTGTTCATATTAAAAGTGAGCTTTGTGGGTACCCCCCCCCAACCACTTCAATTAAAAAGACCTTGCATGCGGATTAGGCATGGGGTCTCCGGGGCCACATTCAGAACAGCTGAGAGATTTTAGTATTTAGTCGACGTAACAGGGTCTAATCATCGGAGCACTGTGATTTCTGGAACAGGGAGAGCTCAGGTTGAAGAGATGGTTCAGTGGTTGAGACTACTTACGGCTCACCAAGAGGATCTTCAATTCCTAGTAGCTGTCATTTCAACAGGAACGACCAGAAAGTCGCCTTGCCTCCCTGGGCATTGTACACTAGTGTCATGGTCATCAGATGTCATTGGGCAGGCAGGATGGCTCAGTGAATAAAGAGGCTTGCCACCAAGCCTGAAGATCTGAGTTCGGTGGTTCCTATTCCCAGAGGTTGTATATATACACACACACACACACACACACACACACACACACACACACACACGAGGCTTGCGTACACTCGGTGGGAAAGGGTTTTTGTTCACTGTATAAAGTTCTGGTTTACAAGAATGCTACCTATAACGGCAGCTGGCACTCTGCCTGTGAGAGTTAACTCCACTGTGCATGGTGGGTGTGCTAATGAGGGAGACAAGCCCTCCCCTACCCCACCCCCTACCCCTGTGGTCTGTTTAGGGGGACAGGCAGCCTAGAGGAAAACCAGTGGGCCAGTTTGTCTCTAACTGAACTCCTTCTCCCAGCCCCCACAGTGCACAAGGAAATCTGACAAAGGCAGTCAGTGAAACTCAACTATGTCGCGTACGCTCCTGGAGCCTCCCCCCTGCCTGTGAACGAGAGGGGATGGGGTAAAGAGGCCCCGCCCAGCAGCCCTGCCCGTTAGATCATTTACTAAATGTAACCAACTCGCCTTGTAAACCTTGATACTTAGGCTGAATTTTCAACCCCGGCCTCACGTGGCAGGGCAAGGGCACCCCCGGCGTGTGGTAGGTAATGATTGCGTGAAACACCGTTTAATTGCAAGCTCTGGCTTTCCAGATTCGGAGAAGATGGCCCAGTACCTGGAGGAGGAGCGGCACATGAGGGAGGAGAACCTGCGGCTGCAGCGGAAGCTCCAGAGGGAGATGGAGAGGAGGGAGGCGCTGTGTCGCCAGCTCTCGGAGAGCGAGTCCAGCCTGGAGATGGATGACGAGAGGTTGGTGGTGCCCGCGCCCCGCGCCCCACTCCCCACTCCCACACAGACACCTTCTCTCTAACTCCAGGCCCAGGGCGTCCAGTGCCCTCTTCGGGCTCTTGGTCAGACGGCCAGCGTGTATGCAGTGCACGGGCATGCTTGCGGGAGGAGCAGCCACACACACAAGTTGACTTAGAAACGTCTATGTTCTAGAAGGGAAGACCTTTACTATCTGTCACTCGGACCGTGACGAACACCAAGTCAGAGCACACGCTCACGCCAGGGTCTGTGCAGGATTGAAGACCCTGCTTGCACCGGAGAGGAAGATCCGGCGTCTGTTTTGCTTATAGATTTTTTTTTTTAGCTTTGATGTTTAAAGGAATGTAAGCGAAAGTGCTAGAGGAATCTATTTGCTGCCTCCCCTATTTCTAGTAACAGGACTAAATAAGCTCGCATACTTGGATACAGATATCGTAGGCACATTTAGCAGGGTTTTCTCCAAATCTGTCATAATTGAATTGCAAACGTTTCAGTGATTCTCCTTTAGATTTTTTTTTTTAATGTTACCTCATTTGTCAGTAAACCACGCCAAGCTCTGACCCCCCCCAAAAAAAAAATCCTCGGTAATTTCAAACATGACTGTATTAAACTTAGGTCATTTTCTTATCCCAGGACTCTCCGCTCTCTCTAACCCACCCCCCCCCTTCTCCTTCTTTCCATCAGCCAGTCCTACTCTGATGTCTTTTTTTTAAACCCTACTGTGTTTACCGTGTAGCTCATACACATCGGCGTCCTTTGGAAATGACTCTTCGCTTTACGATCCTAATCAGAAAGGCATCAGTCGGATTTACAGAGTAATGGCTGGGGTCTGGTGTGGTTTTGGTTGTTGTTTTGTTTTTCTTGACGTGGTGCTCAGTTTCGTAGACAGTCCCATCCCCCTGATCAAACCCCAGGGGGAGACACTCAGTGTAGTTTGGACTAGCATCTCCCTGATACTTAAGGATGTTGAACATTTTTTTTTCTTTTTTTGTAAGTTTATGGACTGTTTACATTTTAACTTTCTTTTTTCTTTTTTCTATTAGGTTTTTTTGTTTTTAGAATAAGTGCTTACTTTGCTGCCCTGCCTGTCCTGGAACTCACAGAGATCCAGCTGTCTCTGCATCCCAAATGCTGGGATTAAGGGCTCGCGCCACCTTCTCTGTCCTCTCCACTGTTCATCTCCTTTGCCCATTTATTGATGGACTTGCTTGGAGTGCCTACCCACTACCCCCTCTGTTTGGGTTCTCGTGAGCTTTAAAACCCAGGCCCGCAAGGATGGGAGCAGGCCATGTACATTGACCTCAGTGCCCTGGCGAAAGCTAGGAGACCACATTTATAACATGGGGGAGGTGTGTGTGTGTGTGTGTGTGTGTGTGTGTGTGTGTGTATACATATACATATACATATGTACATATATATGTATGTGTGTGTGTGTGTATATATATATATATATATATATATATGCATACACACACATACATACACACACTGCATATTATTAACCAACTGTCCCGAAACAAGAAACCAATGTTCTATTTGGGGGAAAAATGTAATAATAAGGCATTAACTTAGAGATTTCAAAATTCTCAGCAACTGGACTTGATAATGGACATAGACTAATTTGACCTCACCAGGAAAACACAGAAATGGTTGTTTTTGTCTTTTTTTATGTAATAATGAAAATAAATCACCTGACCTGGGAAACACCCCACCACCTGCCCAATCTGTAACTCACAAAGATTCTCTCCCATTCTGTGGGCTTTCTCTTCGGCAGCGGTTCCCAACCTTCCGCTGTGACCCCTGTTAGGCTGACATGAGATCCCCTGCATATCGGATATTTTTACATTACGATTCGTAATAGGAAAATCACAGTGACAACAGCAGCAGCAAGTGGTTGGGGGTCAAAGGTCACAGCATTGGGAAGGCTGAGAACCGCGGGTTTTCAGCATTTATCTTGTTTCTGTTGCTTCATCTCATACAGTGCCTGTATGTTTAAGCATTTCCCCCCGTCAGCCTCAAGCTTTCGGGCCTCGTCTTTGATCGGTCTTTGATCCCCTTGGAGGCCATCTTTTTAGTTGTCATTGTGCCTTGGGCTCAGCACCTCTTGGCGGGGAGGCCGTCCCTTCTCCAGTGTGCTCCTCTCGTGCTTTTCTGAAAGTCGGAGTTGTGTGGATCGATTCCGCATCCCCTGTCGTATGGATGTGCCATGCTGGCGTTATTACGGTGGCTCTGTAGGATAGCTTAAACCTGACGCCGCGGCACTCTGAACCCTGCTCTCTCCGCTCAGGATTGCTTTGGCTGTCTGGAGTTGCTCGTGCTTCCCTGTGTCTGTGAAGAGTGTCCTTGGAACTGTGGTGGGGACCATAGTTGTGGTAATCCCGATTATCCGTGCTCATGGGAGCTTTGTCCATCTTAAGGTCTTTTTCAATTTTCCCCTGCTGTAGTGTTTTAGCACTGTTAAGGTCTTCTACTTCCTAGGGTAGTTTTAATTCTGCCTTTTTTTTTTTTTTTAAACAAAAAGATAATAGAATTGATTTCATGATTTCTTGCCAAGTTCAGTGTTAGTATATAGAAAATCTGCTTTTAGATGTTGAGTTTGTAGAAGAGTCTTGAGGATTTTTTTTGTCCCCAAATGAATGAAAATATATATGTGTATATAATATACACATATACACACATATATGTGTATATTAAAGATTTATTTATTTTATATATGTGAGTACACTGTCACCATCTTCAGACACACCAGAAGAGGTCATCAGATCCCATTACAGATAGTTGTAAGCCACCATGTGGTTGCTGGGAATTGAACTCGGGACCTCTGGAAGAGCAGATGGTGTTCTTAACTGCTGAGCCACTGCTCCAGCCCCCAGGATTCTTTTTAATATAATAAACCATGTGTGCAAGTAAGTTTCATCCAGGAACTTCCTTATTCCTTAACCATTGTTTTTTTGTGTGTTTGGGGAGGGTTGTTTGTTTGTTTGTTTGTTTTTTGTCTGCTCGCTCCTGGCACAGGCTTCCCAGAGTGTGGAGTGTGGAGGAGACGGGTCTCTTTGTCACATTTCTGCTATGGGGGCCAATGCTTTAAGACTTTCCCCTTCAGTATAACCTCAGCTATCGGTTTTGCCAGTTTATTCCCTTTATTATCAGGAGGTATACTCTTCCATAGTTCCTTTGGGGGCTTTTATCATGAAAGGATGCTGGATTCCATCTCACACTGTGTAAGACCTAGGATTCCAGCTGGGGCACCATGACCAAGGCAGGCACCATGTCAGCTGGGGCACCATGACCAAGTCAGGCACCATGACCAAGGCAGCTCTTACAAAGGACAGTATTTATTTGGGGCTGGCTGACAGGTTCATAGGTTCATCCATTATCATTTTGGGAACATGGCAGCTTCCAGACAGACATGGGACTGGAGGAGCTTAAGATTTCTACCTCTTGTTCCTGAGCAGCTGGGAGAAGACTGACTTCCAGAAATCTGGGAGGGGAGGGTCTTAAAGCCCACCCTGACAGTGACGCACTTCCTCCAACAAGACCACGCCTAGTAATGCCGCTCCCTGGACCAGGCATGTTCAAACCACCACATGGGGGTCTGCTCTGTGAGGAGTGCTGTGTGTTGAGGACAGAGTGTGACAGGCCACGCAGCCCTCCGCTTCTGTTCACTAAAGAAATAGATCCAGAGAAATAGTAGATCCAGAGAAATAGTAGATCCAGAGAAATAGTAGATCCAGAGAAATAGTAGATCCAGAGAAATAGTAGATCCAGAGAAATAGTAGATCCAGAGAAACAGTAGATCCAGAGAAACAGTAGATCCAGAGAAACAGTAGATCCAGAGAAACAATAGATCCAGAGAAACAATAGATCCTGAGAAATAGATCCAGAGAAACAATAGATCCAGAGAAACAGTAGATCCAGAGAAATAGTAGATCCAGAGAAATAATAGATCCAGAAGACTGCCAAAGCTCCCAAGCACTCCCTCTGGATGCCTTCAAGAAAACTGAATTTTTAAAATAATGGCAAGTTATAAATGGGACTTTAAAAGTTATAGAAGAATGACAAGTTTTCCTCTTTAAAATCTCTCTGCTTCTCACTTGAAGAGGTTTTTTTTTCCCCCTCAAAAGATTTCATTATAAAATTATAATTCTTGCTTCTAAAACAGTTTCCCATTCTCAGTAAAAATTGGTTGGCCGAAAACAGAAAGCAGTTCGTCATCTATTTTATTAACTACTGTAAAGACTCGGGGGAGACCCGGGCTGGAGCACCAAGGCCCTGGGCTGGGCTTCAGAGGGCTGTTTTGGGGAGATGCTACTGTTCACTGGGGAAGTTTTGCTTTATTTCCATTGCTTCGTTTTATTCTATTCATGTTTTGGGAGGATCTCCTGTCGTCCTGAGCTGACCTTGAGTTTGATCTCCCTGATTCCATCCATAGATTGCTGGGCTTGGAGGTGCATGCCCCAAAAGTGCTGGAGACACACCCCGGGTGGGGCTTCCTGCTATGAAAGCGCTTCCCCACTGAGCTGTACTTTACAAGCCCTGTTTTTATTTTATTTTATTTTATTGTAAATTATTCAAGGTACCATGGAGGTGCTAAGTACCTGGTCAAGTAGCACTCTGCACCCCAGGACTGATCCAGTGGGATGGATCTCGGGGAAGGAAAATCTCAGACACTCAAGAAAGACTATAAGGGGTGATCTTAACCACCTGCCTGTGTGTCTAAGGGAGCATCCCTCCGGCGGGCTGTCCTAAGGAAGGGAAAGAGGCGAAGAGACAGGCGTCTGACCGAGCCGGGAGTCAACCGAGCTTCATTAACCTGCTGGGTCAGCCCCTCGCGTGAATGGACGGCAAGGCTGACCATGCTCCGAGGACAAAGTCCACGCCTGTTTGGCCTTAAAACCAGGGAGGATAGTTCATTGGGCAGTCTGTCAAGCAGAAATCCCCCTGCATCAGCACTGTGTACTTGGTTCACAGAGCAAAAGCTGTCGGTCCCCATAATCACACTTCAGCACATTCGGGCCCGCCGTGGGCTAGACTCAGCGCAGGGTAGCGGAGCGTGACCCGCCCAGGGTACCCGGCCCTGGTGTCTTCTGTTAAATTCTAATGCACGACCATCTGTCTAAGCAGAGCCTGCCTTGTGAAAACCGTGGCACTCAGCCCAGGAGCATATCCATCCTTCGGTGTGTTAAGTCTTGGTGACCTTGTTGGTTTTTTGAGTTTCAAATAGATAAACTCAAATAGATATCTCTGTGCTTCTGGGGTCACTGGCAGGCCTTCAGGACAGGCCCCCTCTGATGCCTATGGGTTGCGTGGCTGTGACAAGTCTCTGGGGTTAGTGACACTTGTGAGACTGGAGCAGTGTGGCTCCGGGGTCTGTGCTAGAGATGTCCCCTGGGTACAACCTCTCCAACTGCCAAGATTTTGTCCTCAGCTTGTGCCTTGAGAGTTTCACGCCTAGGGTTTCTTGTAAGGACCACGTGCACACGGGTGTTTCAACCCCTTCTCCTCTCTCCTTCCAGGTATTTTAATGAGATGTCTGCACAAGGATTAAGACCTCGCACTGTGTCCAGCCCAATCCCTTACACGCCTTCTCCCAGTTCAAGCCGGCCTATATCACCCGGTGAGTGTGTCTGCGGGCTACCGCAGAGTGTGTGTGTGTGTGTGTGTGTGTGTGTGTGTGTCCCCGTCCTGTCTGTCTGTCTGTCTAGGGCTGTTGGGGGGGCTGTGTGTATTCATGTGTGTCTGTCTGTCTGTCTTGTCGGTCTGTCTGTCTGTCTGTCGTCCGTGGGGCACTAGGAATTGAACCCAGGGCCTCACCCAGGTCTAGCTAAATGCTCCCCGCTGGTTTTTAGCTAGCCCTTCCGGTATGTTTAGTCAGCAGGCCTTGTTGTGTTCCCTTCTATTTTGTGTTTGTGTGTGTTTTTTTTTAAATCTAAGTCACCATCAGTACTGAGTGTTGGTTGAAGATCATAAACACAAGGACTCTGATTTTTTTTTAATTATTTCAATATTTAATGTTTTTCTCACTTTTTAACTTTTATTTTTGAGGATTTCATATCCTCTTTCTGCCCCTCTCTTCCTCGATGTTCACTGAGCCTGTGGTGCTGGTGGTGGTGATTGATGATGATGATGATGATTATGATGATTATGATTCAATTTGTCTTCAAAACCCCTTTCTTTCTAGAAGACTGTGTGTGTGTGTGTGTGTGTGTGTGTGTGTGTGTGTGTGAGAGAGAGAGAGAGAGAGACAGAGAGAGAGACAGAGAGAGAGACAGAGAGACAGAGAGACAGAGAGAGAGAGCAAGCGACTGACTGACTAGTCTGAGGATGGGCAGGGTCCCTGGGTTGATTTCCAGGATGTCTTCCTGTGCATCCTTTATGGGTTCCCTCACGTCATTCCAACTGCCTTAATCTCACTTTTGCTCTTGTCATAATCTGGGCATCGTTTTCTTACCTCGTGAAAACAGAAGCGGCAGCCACGCACGGGTTACTAGCTCTGGGTCACTGTGCCAAGAAGAGGCCAGGCTGAGCTGCTTTATTCAAAACCAGTGTTTCCTCCCCCTAGCACGAGCTCCCTCCTGATCCTCACAGTGCCTCCTGAGCCAGGCCTCGCCGGCCTGGTAGGTTACGTGTGCGAGCAAGATGGCTTGCGCCATCCCCTGCTGGCCTTTCCTTTCCCAGCATGCTCGTCGTCTTCTGACCCCCAACGTTCCTCAGTGTCCCAGGCTCTGCACCAGCAGGGCTTGGGGCTCCGTGTAGGTGAGCGAGTCCGAGGTCCCCCCTGAGGGGTGGGGAGGAGGCCTGAGGCCGGAGTGGTGGGGAGAAAGAGAAGGCTTTTGTTTCTGCGCCCGCTGATGAACGAGCTACACATGGACTTGAGGGACAAGCGGGGAGAGCGGGTGGGGCGCCAGGTTGGCAAGTGTCACTATAGAGGTGGCCTTGTGAAGGCTCTATCTATTAGGACCGTGGTTCGTTTTGTCTGAGGTCATACTTATAAGGATTTCCCTTAAGGTTCGTGGAGGGAGCATGATGTCCTAGAGCCACTATAATTATAACAGTGTGGTAGAACCTTCTTGGCTTATCAGTTTTGGATCTAGACAACATTACAGTAACATCTGTTGTTGTGTGGGTGGGTGGGTGGGTGGGTGGGTGGTTTCTTTGTGTCTGCAAACCATGTGCGTGCAGGGTTCTCTGAGGTCAGCAGGGAACCCTGGGTCCCCTAAGACTAGAGTTAGAGATGGCTGTGCATTGCCATTCTTTGGGTGTTGGGGATCAACATCAGGTCCTCAGGGGGCGGGGGGGGGGGGGAAGTAGCCAGTGCTCTAACCACTGAGCCATCTCTGAAGCCTGCCATGTCCCCCGAAGAGACACTCAGAGCCAAGAGTAAAGAGTCCTCTACATGGTGGCGACTCTTCTGTTGGAACTGTGAGCTCTCCTAATCAAAGGAGACCAAGGGCAGGCCCAGGATTCCTGTCCAAGCCATTCCTGCCCAAAGGAGAGCTGAATTCGTATCTCTAGTCTCCAGCGGCCTTCCGTCTCACCTCAGAAGCTTGTCTTAGCTGCCCCTCCGTCATCCCGAAGACAGCGCTAGGGCGTCGTCACCGCCGTAAAGGTCTCATTTTACCTGCTGACTTCTTGGTGTAGGAGGAAGGCTTCAGTTAGGAGCAAGGGGGCACGGGGAGGGCTGTTGTTTAGCAGGGAGGAGTGCCGAGTCCTGTCGAGTGCGACTAATACCTTCTCTAGTTAAAGGCAACACAATTTCTAGAGGAATGTCATTCCCAAGGAATCAGAAAGAGTACCGCAGTCGGGTGCGTTTTCACGATGGTAAGGATATGACAGAGTCAGGAGCCTTGGGGACCAAAGCTCGAATAGCCTGATGGATAAAAGCCGTCTCATTATCTGAGATGTTTCCTCACAGTACTGGCCGGTGGTGGTGTCCCCTAGCAGTTTGGGGACACTGTTACTTCACATTGAAATTCCTGATGGACATAGTTCTTAAAAAGATGTTCCTGTCCTTAAGTCGCTCTGAATGTGTACTGTATGCAGATTTCCAAGTCCAAGGAAGTTCACCGGTGTGTGTTTACATATGTGTGTGTATGTGTGAATATATACATATATGTGTGTATACATACATGTGTGCATAAGCATGTGTATACACGTGTGTATACATATGTGTATACATGTGTGCATATATGCGTGTGTATATGTATATGTGTGTATATACATGTGTGTTTGTTTATATGTGTGTGCATGTGTGTGCATATACATGTGTGTGCACGTGTGTACATGTGTGTGTATGTGATATACATATGTGTGTATACATACATGTGTGTGTGTGTGTGTGTGTGTGTGTGTGTGTGTGTTTATATTCCTGGACTAAAGGGAGAGGTGCATAGAATTACGATCTAAGGAAGAATAAAAATGAGTAAGACCACCAAGATTATAGAAGATTATAATCCATGTACCCTAGGGAAGAGGGTTAGGGAAAGCACACTGATACCTCATTTAGTCTTGCAGTGAGCTCCCGAGGGTTCTCCCGCGGTCCTGTTTGCTAATGGTGGGTCCTGTAACACCGCGAGACTGAATAATTTATCCTGCGGCTCAGAATCTCAATCGGAGATCGTCGTCACCCGCTGCCCCTGAGCACCCGTTGCCCTGGTCGATTTGGTCTAGGGTCAGGCTCGGGGTTAGAGTTAAGAGTCATAGGGCCGGATGTTCACCCTGAGAACTGCTGGCCTAGAACATCGGAGGTGGGGGGGAGGGGCAGGAGTAGAGGGGCTGAAGATTCTTGGTGACTTAACATAATTTCATTTTTAATTTTTTTTTTTTAGAAAAAAATTAACCGAGTTAATATACTGTAGTTGTTTGTTTGTTTGTTTGTTTCATGAAAGGAGCTTCTTTTATTATTATTTTATATTTTTATGTGTATGACTGTGGGTGTGTGTGTGTGTGAGAGAGAGAGAGAGAGACAGAGAGAGAGAGAGAGAGAGAGAGAGAGACAGAGACATGTCTACTTGATTCCTTCAGAGGTCAGAAAGAGGGGCTTGGGTCCCCCGAAGTAGGCTCTGTACCCCCGTGTGAGTGCTGGGACTCAGTCCTACACGAGCAGCCAACGCTCTCCTGAGCCATCTCTCCAGCCCCGAAAGCCATCTCTTGAACCCTCTTTAAAACTAAAGGCGTCCTTTTCTTACAAATGCACCTTGGGTTTTCAGGAGTGGGATGTGTGTGTTTATTCCTTTGCTTTTTCGTTTTGTTTTTGCTTGGCGGTGAGGTTCAAAGCCAGACCTTGAGCCCGCAGACAACCCTCCATCCCCCGTCTTACCCTCACTTTCCTCAGAAGTAAGAGTCAGGGTTGCTGCTCCTGGGCTGTAACCTTGAAGACAAGCTCTCCAGTCCCAGCTAATCGATAAACAGCACATTAAATAACCACTTTGGTTTCGGGGACTGGCGTTTCGAGGCAGAGCCCCGCTTTGTAACCGCGAGTCAGAAAATCAATTGGAAATGGGAAACGTGTCTTGCCAAAAGCACCGCTGACGTCATCGAGTTGGGGGATGAGTTCTCAGCATTTGGTGTCGGCCACAGGAACGTCCTCTGAGGAGGGACTTTGTGTATCTTGTGAAGTCTCTTGTTCCCATACAATTCAAGGCAGCAATAAATGGTTAATACGGCTTGGCCGCTAGGCACCTGCAGCTCCTTAAAAGAAGGTGACTCTGGCCGGGCGGTGGTGGCACACGCCTGTAATCCCAGCACTTGGGAGGCAGAGGCGGGCGGATTTCTGAGTTCGAGGCCAGCCTGGTCTACAGAGTGAGTTCCAGGACAGCCAGGGCTACACAGAGAAACCCTGTCTCGAAAAACCAAAAAAAAAAAAAAGAAAAAAAGAAAAAAAAAAAAAAGAAGGTGACTCTGGTCCCTGTCTAAACCCTTGTCTATTGATTTTTACTAAAGCCACTTTTGTAGCTCTGTATTTGTTAGTGCTGTGACCAAACTCCTCACCGGAGGCAACCGAAGGAAGAGGTAGAGAGTGGGCTACAGCTTGTCAGAGAAAAACTTGGGGGCAAGAGCCTGAGGCAGCTGCTCACACTGCATCCTCCAGAAATGAGGCCCAACTGTGAAACCCGGGGTCCCCTCTGATTACTACCTACCCTACCTCTCAAGGGTTCTCCGGCTTTCCCAAACAGTGCCATCTGCTGGAGACTAGGATTCAAGGGTGTACACCTGTGGTCATGCTGGGGGTTGTACGGGCTGGTTTTGTGTGTCAACTTGACACAGGCTGGAGTTATCACAGAGAAAGGAGTCTCCCTTGAGGAAGTGCCTCCATGAGATCCAGCTGTGGGGCAAGTTCTCAATTAGTGATCAAGGGGGGAGGGCCTCTTGTGGGTGGAGCCATCCCTGGGCTGGTAGTCTTGGTTTCTATAAGAAAAGCAGGCTGAAGCAAGCCAGGGGAAGCAAGCCAGTAAGGAACATCCCTCCATGGCCTCTGCATCAGCTCCTGCTTCCTAACCTGCTTGAGTTCCAGTCCTGACTTCCTTTGGTGATGAACAGCAGTGTGGAAGTGTAAGCCGAATAAACCCTTTCCTCCCCAACTTGCTTCTTGGTCATGATGTTTGTGTAGGAATAGAAACCCTGACTAAGACAGGGGTGCACATTGCACACTGAAGCCGCAGCCAGACCCTACCTACCCTTGTGGTTTTTCCAGTTAGGTGCTAGGAGTCCACGGTGTAGACCGCTGGATTCATGCACTGTATTACCCAGACCAGTACAGCCTTCACTCTGGAATATTTCAAGTATGGGTAATTGGACCCTTCCCCGGGGCCTATCTAATAAGAAAGAGTCTGTGGTAGGTGTGCGCTGCTTGTGTGTGTGTGCTGCTTGTGTGTGTATTTGTGTGTGTGTGTGTGTGTCCGTGCCAGTGTGTAGAGGTATACCTGTGTGGGTGTGTACACATGGACTTGGTACCTAGGGGATGCCTCAAGCATCCTTCCTCCGGAGTGAGCCACCCAACTTGTGTTTTGAAACGGGGTCTCTCCTTGGCCTGGGATTCGCCAGTTCAGCCAGGTCACTGAGTAGCAAGATCCAGGGACCGTTCCTGGCTCATTGTATGGTTGATGGGATAAAGCTCACATCCTCTCTCATATCCTACACACGGGCAGGAAGAACTTCACCGTGGACTGACCTGTCTCCTCAGCCCTGATAAGTGTGATTGCAAAGCACCGTGGGAATGAGGCTGGCTTCCAGGTGAAGCCTGCCTGACATGACGGTGGGGCAGGGGGTTGGTGGCCACTGAATCGTGGCTCCTTCCAGAGAACCGTGGCAGCTCTGGGCCTTTTGTATCCTATATTGAGTCAGGTTGCAAGGTTTGTATGCACACACGTAGTACTTACAACATAGACACATGCATGTGCACACAGACATGCGTACAGACACGTGTGTATACATAGACACCTGTGCACATACACATGTGCACATACAGACACAGGTGCATACAGACATATGCATGCATGCCTGCACACACAGCAGTTAGGTGTTTCAACACTTGCTGGTTTACCCACTGTTGAGACACAAATATTCCTTTCAAATTCCTTTCAACTCTGTAGTCAGTTTGATGCTTGCGTACGGTGTGACATAAAAGGGTTTTGCTCATTTGTTTGGTTTTTGCCTGTGGATTTGCAGTTTTCCCAATTGGGGAAGAAACCCTCCTTGTCTTGTCGGCTGTGTCGATGGACTATGACCAAGTTCATTTCTGAGCTTCCTGTTTTGCTTTGCTTTTTAGCCGTCCTCAGCTCCCCCGGTGCTTGGTGGGGTTTTTATGCCCCTCGCTATGGGTAGCATAGCCACCCAGTAGACCCACCCCTCCGCGTGTCTGGTTTCCTTTGTGTGTGCACCCGAGACTACCCTCCGCCTTTGGAATTTTCCCAGCCGACCGAAGATTCCAGCCGGTCAGGCTACAGACAGTACCGAACCTCGCTGCCCTTGTGTTTCAGGTCTTTCGTACGCAAGTCACACGGTTGGCTTCACGCCGCCCACGTCGTTGACTCGAGCCGGAATGTCCTACTACAACTCTCCGGGCCTCCACGTTCAGCACATGGGGGCCTCCCATGGCATCACGGTAAGTGTCCTGTTTACCATAAGGCATTATCGTGGGTTTCCGTAGCATCTGAAAATGCCTGTCATCAATACCTTTGCAGTTCACTGACCCCTGGTGGCCTTCCTAAAAGTTATCTTGGCTTCTGGTTTTTTCCCCCTGCATCCAGGAAGGCCAACTTCATCCAGCTCTCAAGGTCTCCTCAGGGAGGCTGGAGAGATGGCTCAGCAGTTAAGAGTACTGTCTGATCCTCTAGTGAACCCGGGCTCAGTCCCCAGGACCTACACGACAGCTCACAACTGTGTGTAACTCCAGTTCCGGGGGATCCAACCCATCAGGCATGCACGGGGTGCATGTATTATCCGTGCCAGGCAAAATATCTATTCACACAAAGCAAATCTATCAAAGTCTGCTCCTCCGGAGAGAGCTGCCCTGCACCTTTGGCCGTGCAGTCGGCCGAGAGAACAGGAAGAACAGGAAGTCATGCAAGAATAGAAATAAGGAGAGAGAGGTTCAAAGAAGAGCCTTGCCCTGTGGCGTTACTCGGGGTGTCTATATAAGTCTCGACGTTCAAAAGACCTCCTGTAAAGGTAGAAAATGTTGTATCATGTTTCCTCAGAACGAGGAAGGAGCTGAATGAAGGAGGAGATTGGGGACACACCCGTAGGGATGATGTGACATCATCATTATTGGCCACGAAAGATGCATTTTCATTTTGTATTAGCTCTTCACAGGCTCGGGTTTGAACATGGCCTCCTTTATATTTTCCCTACTAGTTCAGGAACTATCAGTGACAGGGAGGGAACCCGTGGCTCTCTTTCTCACCCGTGTTGGTGTGGGTTCCGTTCTCTGATTCATGCTTTGTTGGAACTGCCCCAATGTCCCAAACTGACCCCGTGTCCCTTTCTTCCCCTCAGAGGCCATCGCCACGGAGAAGCAGCAGCCCTGACAAGTTTAAACGGCCCACGCCACCTCCATCTCCCAACACACAGAGCCCGGTCCAGCCGCCTCCACCGCCGCCCCCGCCCCCCATGCAGCCTGCGGTCCCCTCGGCAGCCACCACGCAGCCCGCCCCCACGCAGCCGCAGCATCCGGTGCACCCCTCCTCCCAGCCTTAATGCATGAGCTTAGTCAGAATTTCCAGTTGGGACTCGTCCGATGGAGCCGCCTTCTCAACGCCAAAGGCTTCTTCTTCTCTCCCGACGTCTTTTGGATCTGATGCGTTTGCACTGAGGTTATCTACCTTCCCCTCTCATCGTGTCGTGAATGTTCGCCGGCACCGCAGCCGAGGGTTGCGGGTCCGCAACACTAACCAGACGACTTTCTCCACCGGTGTTTTACTTGAATCTCCGTGTCTGTCATTCCCTGCCTGCAGCGTTGCTGTCTGGTCTCTGGTAACGAGCAGCGGTGTGCAAACCCTACCCCCACCCCCACCCCGGGGGGCCCAGGGCTGCTTTTTTTTTTCTTGGCTTTTAGGTTTGTAAAATAAGAAGGGAGATCTTTTTTATAACTATTCTCTGTGAATTTGCAGGAAAATTACCGAGCTGTTTAGAAACCCTCCTTCTCCAGGTCAGTGACGTTTACCGAACATACCAAGAATTCACTACAGTTCAGACCTTTTTTTTTTTTTTTTTTTTTTTTTTTTCAGACCTAATTCACTGTAGGATTGGAAGTTAGATGAACCGGTGCCCACAACACATAGTCTAGAGCTTTCTATAGACACACTTTTTACAGATTGTTTTCTGATGTAAAATGACCACCACCGTGTCCCTTGCGAAGCGGCCTACGGAAACAAATCACACAGCTGCACCTCCCCCACGTGCGTGGGGTGGGAATTATTGCCTATTAAGATGTGATTTTTTTCTTTTCCTTCCTCAATGTTAATCCACCTAAGCCCTCTGACATGAGTGGGAATGACACGAGTGGGAAGCTGCCTCCCCGCCAATGGTCTCGATGGCTAACCAGAATGTAGGCTCAGAGTCTCTGCTGCAGGGGCCGTGAGATTGTAACAGCCCACGCAACTAACCCTTCCGTTCTTTTGTGCTGTCCCGGGACGGGGTGCGAACAAGTACCTTCCAGGTGCAAAATGCTGTTAGGAAATGCCATCTGAAGTGTAGCGACAGACAGACACACCCTCGGGTGACAACTGAGGAACCCGTGGCAGATCACAGAGTAGCGAGCAGCGGAGCTCTCCAGCCGGGACGGGCACGGGCACTCACTGCGCCCAAGAAGGTTCTGAAGGCGATCTCGCCATTCGTTCAGCACAAATCCTTCCGTTTCAAGGGGTGGGGGTGGGTGGGGACACCAAGTGGCTCTTTTGTGACCTTTTCGTCTCTGTCCGCGGTTACTTTGTGCTTTAGTAGTCAACGTGCTTCCCCTGCCTGTGTTTTGCATATTTATATATGCCGTGGATGGAAATCACTTACTAGAGAATGTATATTTTATGATGAGAAGTGTGACTCTGTTGGATATAATCAGAGAACTGAAAAAATTAATTTATCGGTAATTTTTAAGAGTTCATGTGTGTGACAAAACCATCTCTAACAGCAACTCCTCGTGGAACACACTCCCGAGTACAAGGAATAATACCCTGGTGACATTGTAGATAATTAATATTGTACAGTCTAGAAACCTCCATTTTTGCCTTCGAATGCATATTTAAGAGTTCACAGAATGGAAAAGTGTTATCAGATAATAGTGTTTGACAGCGTTTTAAGAACTTGAGGGTCAGAACAAACCGTAGCGCCTTTCACTCTTCTCGTCCACCCCTGAACTGAGAATGCTATCCTCCAGCGACCAGGAAGAAACTGTTGGCCTATGAAAGTTTTATTTATAAGGTGTGTGTGATGTACAGGCCATAGTGCGGGTTAGCGGGCATGGGCTAGAGTCTGACATCTCCGGTCAGGGCGTTAGGTTTTCAATGTCTGACTAACCCAGGCATTTCCAGCAGCTCCACAACCCTCTTGGTACACGGCCATTCCAGGGAAACTCTGAGGCTAGGCAGAAGAATTCTTCCTTCACGGTACATCTTGAGTTTTTTTGTTTTTTTTGTTTTTGTTTTTGTTTTTTCCTTTTGAGAGAAATACGGTATGTGTTTACAAGAATCTTTTCTGGGATTGTAGATTTCAGTACCGCTGGCAGCTTTGTCCTCCAGCACACAGGTCCGTTCTGGAAAGTTCTTCCCTCCACTGTCTATCAGTTGAGTTACCTCCTTAGAAGCACAAGTGTAAAAGCACTGGGGTGCGGCGAGCGGCTTTGAGAAGTAGGTTTTTGACATTCGGACTTGTCCCGGAAAGTGTGCTTTGGATTCCCGCCAAGCCATCCATCACACCAGTTCACCTCAAACCCAGCCCTTCCCAACGGCGCTTCTCAGTCGGATTCAGTTAGCGGTCCCTGCAGGTCTTAAGAACCCAGAGAACAAACACTAGGATCTAGGGTGTTTTGTGTCACTCTTGAAGCACGTAGCAATAGGTAAGAGAGCCAGACGCTGAGCCCCCAGGGACGGGAGCCCCGTTACTGTGGGCTGGGCATGGCTTGTACAGGTTCAGTTCCCTACTCTCACAGGCTAAGGCTAGATTAAAATCAGTAGCCATCCTCAGCAGGTGAGAGCTCCAGTGACCTTCAGTGGCTTCGTTTCCTGTCTTGTTGACAGAGACCCTCGGGTACCACTGTGCTGCTACTAGGGCCGGGGCTCTGCTCCCCGATGACCTCGCCTCTGTACAGAACCAAGTCCACGCACCCCAGCGCCCCAACACCTCTGGGCTCCGAACTGCTTTCTCTCGTCAAAGCACGCTGGCATTCTAGACAGAGTTCTCGACCTTTGGCAGACACGGAAGCGTTTGGTTTTATTTAAGTGTCTTTGTTGACGGGAAGGGCTTTTAGATTCTGAGATCCTGAGACACCCACTTAATGACCATGGGATGACCAGAATGTGGCTTTGATGGCCCGTGCTGCTGTGCCTTCGCCATTGGCTTCTGATTCAAACCGGAAATAATCTATAATGTGAATTTGTGTTGATCCTTCAGTTGTAGGAAAACAGTGTGTATCCCCACCCCCACCCCCGTTGTTAAGTAGACACGAACCTGCCCTGCACCGAGCCCTGCTTGTCGAGGTTGCCCAGGGAGACAGGAGGTAGCATGGCAGTGCGTGTTTCAGGAAGTTTATTTTTAAAAAACACAGAAGGAAGTTTTTTTCTTTGTGACTTGATCTTCTGTCTAGTACTCGTCTAATAGGTTAAACCAATGCTTGAGAGCTCGTAGCGACGCCTACCAAAGACATGCGTAGTAAACCTTCTAATTTCCAAATTATTAAAGAGCCAGCCATTGATGCTGCTTCATGGTTCTTCCTCAGGAGCCGTCGCGAGAGACTAAAAGATGCTTAAGGAGTTTTTTGGGGTTTTCTTTTTCTTTTCTTTTTTTTTTTTTTTTTAATTTCTCCTTTTTTTTTTTTTTTTAATTTTTGATTAAAAAAAATGTGTTAGCCTAATGTGTTGGGGAGCATTTCCCAGAATGCTCAGCAGTTGTGATTACCGGTCACGCCCAGGTCACCTCTTCTGGAGTGACCGATGGAATCCTCTGTGCGCGCTAGCATGGGTGCTGTGTGTGTGTGCACGTGTGCGTGTGTGCATTCATGCCTTAACTCGGGTCACCCGCTCAGCTCAGCTGCTGGACTTGGTCCTCACCCTCATCAGATTGTATTGTGCATCTCGATCTGAACTTCATTCTGGTTAAAAACAAAAGCAACAACGAGGTGGCAGGCAGCACAGGCTGGACCGCATTCCTTTGGAAGAATGTCCGCTCAGACGAACCCTGAGACGTCTCCATGGACTTTATTTGGGACTTTGCTTGGAAAGAGAGCCGACCATCGGTTGGGTCTGGCAGATTGTCGCCCAGGAAGAGGGGAGAGCCGACGCCAGCACGCCCTCCACCTCTGCCTGTCTGCATGCCCGCGTGTTCGGGCGGGTTTGTCCACAGCTTCGCTAGCTTGGAGTTCAGGTGACAGAGGCCATCCCGACTTTCTCCGTTGGAGTTTAGAGAGATGTTAAGACGTCCGGTTAATGTCTTTATGTTGATGAGTCTTTAATACATGTGCTGAATCAGAAAAACCTAAATAAAGATAATTTTTTAAAACGTACTCCTTGTGAACCATCGACTTCGTCTTGTTCTCTCTGGTCTCTTGAGTTGGAAATGGTGATCTGTTAGTTGTTGGTCCCAACAGACAAAACCAGATTCCATTACAAACTCTAAAGGCATCGGGAAGAAGTACTTTACAAGGGCCAGTGTGGGGTTCCTTTCTTTTTTCTTTTTTTTTTAAATTTTAAATATACTTAAAAAAAAAAAAAAGAATAACTTTTAAAAGTGTGTTGTTTGAGGATAATCTTTATCTCGTATGTGATGTTTATTATCCTATAATTTAATTTTTAAGCGACCGTGTTCTCCAACCAGATCACAGTGTTCCTAGATAATTAACAAGTGGCTCTCATGAGCTTTGCCCCAGCACATCTGGGCTTGAGTGAGGTCAGTAGAGGCTCCCCTGTCCAGCAAGCATGGCCACCTCTTGGCCCACCGGCCACATGTGACCACACGTGGACTGGAATGACTATGAATGCAGCCCACCAGAAATTTTATTTTATTTATTTATTTATTTATTTATTTATTTATTTATTTATTTTGGTTTTTCAAGACAAGGTTTCTCTGTGTAGTCCTGGCTGTCCTGGAACTCACTCTATAGTCCAGGCTGGCCTCGAACTCAGAAATCCGCCTGCCTCTGCCTCCCAAGTGCTGGGATTACAGGCGTGGGCCACCACCAAGCATGAACCTCGAGGATGACAGGGGACCACGGTGTTGCAAAGTCTGGGTGTGCGATAACCTTCAGTGCTTGGAGACTCCCTCACTGGACCCCGCCGGGAGGAGGCAGTGATTTACGTGGAAAGCCCACACAGCCCGAGCACAGCTGCTGGCCTGGAGCAAGTCTGGAAATGGGTGTGGCAGAGGACACGGCAGCGGACTGGGACTCCCTTGGGAATCTCAGGCCCCTGAGACAGCTGTCATGTAGGAAATGTCTCAGGTGCCAAGGGCAAAGCTGTCGCTCTGGCTGTGTGTTGAAACATGGCTTTCACATTCAGTTTTCCACACCGCCTGCTTTTTGCTTCCCTTCCCATCATCCTGTGCTTCAAGGAGGCCAGAAGCCGTAGAAGCAGGGACGTGCATTAACAGGCAGGCAGAGGAGCTTGGGTCTCTGGGTGTTGTTAGTGGAATGGGCTGTCCCTTAGCCTGTCTCTTGTGTTTCACAGACTTCAAATGGCTTGCTAGGGATCCTTTGGCCAAGCCAAACCATTCCAGAAACACGTGATCTTAGCCATTTAATGAGCAAAATAACCACCACCACCACCACCACCCCCCATGAGAAAACCAGGCTAGGTGAGATGCGGGGTGACGGGTCGGGCCTCTGATGTTTGGCTCTGAGGAACACTTAGTGTCCTGCTGGCCACAGCAGACGCTCAGAGCATCTTCCATCTTCTTGCCAGTATCCCTAGGACAGCACTGCAGAATAATAAAATGAAATGAAGCCGGGCGGTGGTGGCGCACACCTTTAATCCCAGCACTGGCAGGCAGAGGCAGGTGGATTTCTGAGTTCCAGGACAGCCTGGTCTACAGAGTGAGTTCCAGGACAGCCAAGGCTACACAGAGAAACCCTGTCTTGAAAAGTGTGTGTGTGTGTGTATGAAAATATTATATATGAAAATATCTACAAAAATTATATATATATATATATATATATATATATATATATATATACACATATGAAAATGATCACTAACTGGTCACAGTATGTCAGCAGCATGCCCCTTTAAGTCAACCCTCTCCCCTTGTGTGTGCAGGTCAAGGAACAACCTCGGATGTTGGTCCTCCCCTTGCATCTTGTTTGAAACCAGGTCCTATTAATTTCACCTTTACTGTGTAATTGTCTTGGGGGCACCCACAGACCTCTTCCCTGCCTCCCACCTTTTCAGAGGAGCATTGGAGTCACACGGACAGACACACTCCTATGCGTGTTTTTGGGGAATCCAAGTTCAGGTCCTCAACACTCAGACAGCAAGCATTTTCCCCAGCGCAGGGGGCAGGACGTCTTTGACACCCTGAGCCCCTGGTTCCGTGTGGATCAAACTACCTTTCATTTGGTCCTTGAACCCAATGGTTCAGCAATCTGAAAGCCGGAGAACTCTGAGGCGCAGAGACGCGACCCCCTCCTCTGACCCTCCAAGTCTCGGCCGTTCTCACCGTCCACAGGGGCAGAAGAAGCTGTTAGGCTTCGGTTTTGACACCAGACACTTCAGAGGGAAGATCTCTTTGGGTTCGGAAAGTACCCAGCCAAATTCTTAGGTCACGTTCAGCCTCACCATCTGACGAAAAAAAAATTCTTGATTTTTCTTGCTCCACCCAGCACCTCAGTACAGAGGGCAAGTCAGCCCAAGCAGGAAGGAGCAGATGCACCTGTCAAACAATTAAAAAGTAAACATTGTTCTGATGCTGGACTCCGTGTGCTTTAGGAAGACCCGGTTGCTTTAATCGGCAATGACGTCCTCGGTGGACGAACGGAGTTTCATTGCCATTCAGAGAGAGAGCAAAAGGCTATTCATATTATCAGGCCACTATACGGAGAGCCCCTTCCCCGCTCCTTGAGACTAGAGCAAGGGAGGGGTCCCAGGCTTGACCTGCGTATGAGCCTGTGCCCTGCGTTACATTTCGTTTGTTTTTGGAGGATCCATGGCTTTCTCGTCAAAGCTTGGATTGGCCCTAGCTGTGTCTCTGAAGGAAAGTGCCTTCTGTTCACGCCGGGCACGGAGTTAGTTTTGTGAGACTTTGATTTCAGCAGGGTCAGGTGTCCTCAGTTCTGTTTGAAGAAATACCAGAATGCACACAGTTCATTTGGTTCCATCCCTCCCTGCCTTCCCTTTCCCCCTCCTATCTCATCACCAAGAGGCAGGCTTTTGCCACAGATACCCCTGTGTGTTTATTCTGAGAGCCTGGGCTTCAGAACATGGTCTTGGGACCAGAACGTTTGCTACCAGAGCTGATAGGTTATTTCTCCACCAGTGAAACGAGTCAATTCGAGCCAGATTAGATTGTATTAAAGGCAGGTTTATTGGGAAGCTGCTCTCTGGGGAGTTCACTAGCCCTAAGGATTGAGGTCAGGGGAGTTGCCATGGGGGTGGAGGGAATAGGGGAGAGAAAGAGAGAAAGGGCTCAAAGAGAAAGAGGGAAAGAGACCAAAATGTCTGGATTATACAGGAAGGAGCCTCTGGGGGAAGGGCAGTCCGGCTCCTGGGTTGGAAAGTTCAGGGGTGGGAGCAGGCTATGCCAGGAGGTCGGGACTGAGGGATGCTGGGAGAATCTAGAGGCCAAGTCTGCTTTGCTATGTTAAATATGCACCTCGGCTCCTTGTCCCATCAAAACCAAAGGAGCCTGTGACCTCTGACACTGTGTCTTTGGATGAGTGATGAAGCCACTCTGAATCTTGTCTTCCCCACCAGGCTGGGTAAGGATAGGTGCATCCTGTAATAAATACTCTGCCAGACTGGAGCTGTGGACTGTGTGTGTGTGTGTGTGTGTGTGTGTGTGTGTGTGTGTGCCTGTGCTCAATGGTTTTTCTAGACCCAAGATAGTGGCTTTAGTCTCTGTTTTCAGTTTTGTTTGTTTTGTTTTTATGTGTTTCTTTTGGGAGGGGTGTTGAGACAGGGTTTCTCTGTATAGACCTGGCTGTCCTGGAACTCACTCTGTAGACCAGGCTGGCCTCGAACTCAAAAATCTGCCTGCCTCTGCCTCCCAGAGTGCTGGGATTACAGGCGTACGCCACCACTGCCCGGCTCACACCTGTAATCTTAACACTTGGAAACGGTCGATGTTGGTGGGACTTAGAATTACCATGAAGACACGCTTCTGGATGTGTTTGTGTGATTCTAGAAGGATTTGACTGAAGAGGGACCATCTGTCTTAAATAAAGCTGACAGGGTTCTGTGGGCCGAGGGCCTGAACTGAATTAAAAAGAGGAAGGGAAGTGTCAGCAGTTATCGGTCCCTGCTTCCTGACTGTGGGCACAGTATGACCAGCCACCACACGTGCTTGTGCCCATGACACAGCCTCCATGACAACACCATACCCGCCTTTCGAATGAGAACCCAGAAAGCATCCTTCTATTATTTTGAAAGATGTTCTCTTTCAAATAAAGCAGCAAGAACGTTGATTCACAGAGGCGGAAGGATTGTGAGGTTAAAGTCTTCATGGCAGCCATATGTACCCGCCTCCGTACACATAAAGAAAATAATTTTCGTTTGGGGCTGTGAACCTGGAATCCCAGCCCTTGTAAGGCTGAAGCAGGAGGATGGAGAGATTGAGGTCAGCCAAGGCTACATAGTAAGACAAAAAAAAAAAAAAAAAAAAGCAGAAAAGAAGAGGACATGCCATTCATTGGTCCTTTGTCACCTGTGGGATGCTTCGACTTAAGACTAACTTGCCAAGTCCCTGCTATACAGACAGGATGGACCATCATTCGTGTCTAGCACCTGACCAGAACACTCCATCTCCGAGGCCCCTGTTTCTTTTCCATCAGCCATAGAAGATCCTCCCCCTACTTCCCCCAGGGGCACAGACATCATAACAGGGTCCAGATTGAGCCAGTTAAGACCGAAGGAAGCAGGGGCAACTGTTAGACTTCTTCCTTCATCCTTCTACTTATATACCCGACATCCCAAAGACGATCCTATCTCTATAAAATATATATATATGATCAGGTTGATTAAAGACAGGAAGTTGGTTTCCTGGTAGATATCATTGTGAAAGGCGTTCATTTACGTAGTTTGCTAATCCTCTTCCTGCAGGAGGCCCGTCTCTTCCTCAAACAGAGGCTTCTGCGCAGGCGCATGAGAGTTGGGCTGAGGAGACACATGAGCTAAGCCTCCAGGGCTGACGGCTGCTGTCCGGGGTCAGCCACGGGAGCTTTCTCTCTGCCAGTCTGAGGTTCCCGAGAGGAGGAAGGAGTGGCTCGGATCTTGAATCTTCCTGAGGATTTGCTTGGGTGGTCTGCTGACACATTCGCCATTCGCCAAGCTTATTACCGCGTGATTGACTTCTTTAAATAACTGAGGGGGAAATCATCGGATATGGCTTTTATCTTTAATTGCACATAATTCTCAGTATTCCTCTTACTCCTTTGGGTAGGGGTGGGGTTAAGGAAAAAATGAGAGAGCTGTCCCTGGCGTCAATAGTGAATGCTAGAGGCAAGATACGTACGTTTGCTGAGAAATCTAGAGGCTATGTGGAGTGACTGGCCTATCTCAGTTAGGTTTGGTAAGTGTCATCTCTGACGTGTGTGCTGGCAACAGTCACATGACGATGTACCGTGCACTGGCTGGTTTTGTGTGTCAACTCGACACGGGCTGGAGTTATCACAGAAGAAAGGAGCTTCAGGTGAGGAAGTGCCTCCATTAGATCCAGCTGTAAGGCATTTTCTCAATTAGTGATTAAGGGCAAGAGGGCCCCTTGTGGGTGGTACCATCCCTGGGCCTCTAAGAGAGCAGGCTGAGCAAGGCAGGGGAAGCAAGCCAGTAAGCAGCACCCCTCCATGGCCTCTGCATCGGCTCCTGCTTCCTGACCTACTTGAGTTCCAGTCCTGACTTCCTTTGGTGAATGAACTGCTTGTGTGGAAGTGTAAGCTAAATAAATCCTTTCCTCTCCCAACATGCTTCTTGGTCATGATGTTTTGTCCAGGAATAGAAACCCTGACTAAGTCATACTTCCTCTTTTGTGAACGCACAACTGTCTATACCTAACATCCAGTGAATGCTCGTAAGTGTGAAATTGATCATAGTGTGAAAACTTGAAATCTCAGAGAACCGGTAGGTACTACCAACAGCTATCACTGAGTTGTTTGTAATAAAGTATCCGCCTGCCCCAACATAGTGTCTAGTTGATGGGGAAGGCTTTGTTTGGTAAAAGAAAGACTAGTCAGCAAAAGCAATTTAAGGAGAGCTTGTATCTGTTTTGTTTCTCACGGAGGGTAGGAAGCCGTGACAACGGACACAAAATGACTGGTCAGCAGCGAACGAGGGCTACACCGTTATAAAGCCCAGAGCTGAATGCGGGTGCTCAGCCTGCTCTTTTCCCTTGACTGGGGCGGGGGGGGGGGGGAGGTCTGAGCTAGGACAAAAGGCAACTGGAACCTTAAGAATAAAGCAGCTAGTGTGCACTGCCCCAACGATGGGCACGGCACGGTGTCGTAACATGCTCCAGTAACAGTTAAATGCAACTTCTTTAACATTCAAGGCAACAATTGTGTTCAGTGGAACTTGGGTCTTAAGTTGCTCTGCTGTTGTTCTGGACGATGATCGGATGTCCATGTGAGTGGGAAGCTTGGAAGGGCCACCTGGACATTCTTGAAATACAGAATTTCTGGAGAAGAGTCTCTGGTAGAGCCAGAAGCCACACCCTGTCTGTGTCTATCTGACCACATCAGTTCTGCAGGTCGCTCTGCAGAGGTAGTATCACCTCCACCCCCCCTTCCCCCCAAGATCCACTTCCATCACCCCTACAATAATATGTTTTTAGGATTGTTTAGGGATCCTGATGGGAGAGTAAACAAACTTCACACAATCCATAACAGAGCTGGAGAGACTAGGTTAAATTTCTAAACACGAAAAGATATTCAGATGTCAGAAAGCGGGCTGGAGGGCTGGAGAGACGGCTCAGTGGTTAAGAGCACTGGCTGCTCTTCCAGAGGTCCTGGGTTCAAGACCCAGTAACCACATGGTGGTTCACAGCCATCTGTCACAGGATCCGTTGTCGTCTTCTGGTGTGTCTGAAGACAGCAACAGTGTACTCACATACAATAAATAAATCTTTAAGAGAAGGAAGGAAGGAAGGAAGGAAGGAAGGATGGAAAGAGGGCTGGAAAGATAACTCAGCTGTTGAGACTACATACTGCTCTCACAAAGGATCTGGGTTGAGTTTCCAGAATTCACAAGCAGACACCCATCTGTAACTATGGCTCCGGCAGACCTGGCATTCTTTATTGCCCTCCTTAAATACCCCCCACACTCGACATCACACAAACAGATACACACCCAGGAATAAAACTACAACAGTTTTTAAAAGCCAGATCCCTGCAGAAAAGAAGTGTGCAGAAGAGCACAGGGAGCTCAGCGCTGTGCTCTCCCCATGAAGGAGATTTTTCTGTTGCTTGCTAATATTTCAGAACTAACTCGGTCGTCCCCCCCGCCCCCCAGCGGCTTCCTTGAACTCCCGTGTAAGTATATTTTGTTTAGACTCCATCCCACCTGTGTCTGTCCATTTCTCTTGCCTCCTCCCTAGGACATTCTGGCCCGGGTTTCTGCCTACCACTCGCAGCCAGTTACTAATAACAGCCCAGTGAGCTGTGCGTCCACGGGGAGCAGATGGTGTTTTTGAAAGGAAGGGCGGCCATTCCCGTGACTTTGGACTTGGCTCCGTTGAACCACTGAACGGTAAGTAAGTAGTGCTTGCGCTTATATTTTTAAGTAGTGTTGACACAGGGAGAGGCAAGCGAAAACACTTGTTTGCTTCTCGTAGGAAACCCTGAAGGGTAAAAAATGCTGACTCCCAGAGCCCGGGTTTCCACTCCCTGCATTTCAACATCCCTCCCGATGATAAGGGAGATTAATGAATCAGAATACTGCTCCTTTTGTTTGGGTTTTTGGCTCACAGCGGGAGGAGCAGGTGATTAATAACACTGGCTATAAATCCCTGGGCCGAGAGCCGTGGGGCTGCAGCTTGACACATCTCCCTGTGTTTCCTTCTCCGGATAGAATCTCGGGTGTTTTCAAAGGGAGTTTTTACTTACAGGAATCCACATGGGAGAGCTGGGGCAGGCAGGGCGCCCCTGTTGTTATCCCCTGTTCTGGGTTGCTTACTAGCTTTGTAACCAACGGCTCTGTCTCTGCAGAGGCCTGAGAAGTAGGTCACTGTGTTTTCTGTCTGGCAAGGGAGGACCCTGGAATTCAGAGAGCCAGATGCCTTGCCTGGTCCTCCTGGGCAGAGCTGACACATGATATCCCAGTCCTGCTTAGGGGCCATATATTAGCATAGCTCTACAGAGTGAGTTCCAGGACAGCCAGGGCTACACAGAGAAACTCTGTCTCAAAACAAAACAAAACAAAACAAAATGTGTGTTTGTTTTGTTTTTCAAGACAGGGTTTCCCTGTGTATCCCTGGCTGTCCTGGAACTCGGTCTGTAGACCAGGCTGGCCTCAAATTCAGAGATCCCCCTGCCTCTGCCCCCTGAGTGCTGCGAGGGACAGCTGTGCACTACCACCATCCAGCATAGGTGTCATCCTTACAGAGGCATTAAAGTGACACAGAAAGTGGTCGTAAGACTGCAGGGACTCAGGCCCCTCTGATCCTCAGAATCAGAATTGAATGAATTTTTACCTATCTTGCAGGGGTTTGGGTATTTGGCAATAATGTAATAATATATCAGCAGTATTGAGTCCTGACAGCAGTTTGAATGTCATCTATAAAAATCCCTCATTGAACAGATTTAATCTTCAGAATCATCTATCATTTCCAGTTCAGGGGCAGAGCCTGCAAACACTTTGCTTGATGGGAAATATTAGTCTGAAAAACAGGTTCCTGTTAAACTGTGCCATATTTAAAGTCTTTAAGGTCTTCATTTTCAGAACGGTGCAGGCCACCGTTCTGTGGGCAGACTGAAAGGTGCTGTCTTGCTCACTACCCAAGACTTCTGGCTATAGCTAGGATCCGTGATGATGGGGTAGTCCCACCCCTGAGCCTCCTGGTCTGGTGTAACCAACACCTGCCTCTTCCCCTTTGTTGTGCCCCACTGTGGATCTCTTAGCTCACACAGAATAGAAAGGAAGGCTGTCAGAGAACAACCTGCTTTCCACAGCGTGACTTGGGGACTCCAGGGGCAGGATGGGAAATGGGATCCGTGTTTTTCCTCTATGAGCTCGCCCTGTGCGAAGGGGTGTTGAATTATCTGCCGTGTACAACCGTGGTCATGGGCCAGAGCAGCCCCTAAGCTATTCATGTGGCAGGAGAATATGTTGATTTGATCAGTAACTCCTGTAAGAGAGTGGGCTTCTTCCTGATTCAGAACTCTTGGGGGACCCCAACCTGACTATTGTAATCGTCATAATGGCTTTAATGAGCTTAGGGGAAAAAAATGGTATAACGATAAACCTTGCTGGGTCAGGGCGATGGCGGCAAAATGCTTGGTGCATGTGGAATGAGGCTCTGCATTGAGAAGGGAAAGAGGGGGGTGATGGGTATACCAGACCAGGAGGCTCGGGGGTGGGATTACCCCATCATCACAGCATCCCTGGACACCAGAGGATGGGGACTGACGTCGGGGCTCAGTGGTTAAGATCACTTGCTGCTCTTCCAGAAGACCCGGGTTCAGTTCCTGACCCCCACATGGTGGCTCCCAACCATCTCTAATTTCAGTTCCAGGAATCCAGTGCCCTCTTCTGGTCTCCCTGGACACTAAGCACGCACTTGGTACACAGACATACATGTAGACAGAACACCCATATACATATAACTTTTTTTAAAATTACAGTTGTATCACCGTGCCTGTAACCATGGTGATGAGAGAGTCTGTGGCGAGAAGCAGATCCCTGGAGTTCACAGGCCAGCCAGGCCAGCACGGCAGTGAGTTCTGGGCACAGTGAGAGACTTGATTTCCAAACTATATGAAGGTGGAGAGTGATATAGGACGACCAGCCACCTGATGTCAACATCTGGCCTCCATCCATGCATGCACACATATGGATGCACACATGTATGCACCAATACATGCACACGTGCATACACAGATGCATGCATCCATGCACACATATGCATGCACATGGGTATATATGCATAAACCATGCACATATACATACCTCCCCCACATATATGCACACAAAGATATACCTCACCATCACTTTAGCTACCGAAATAATTGCTGCCAGTGTCATGCCTTCTCTGAAGGTAAATCATGGTCTTGTTTAAACATGAACTGGTCTTCTCCAACCAGGCCTTCTGCATTCTTTTTTTTTTTCTCACTCTGTAGACCAGGCTGGCATCAAACTCAGAAAGCCACCTGCCTCTGCTTCCCGGGTGCTGGGATTAAAGGTGTGCGCCACCACCGCCCGGCTGATCTCAAGCTTTTAACAATGCTCAACCTCAAGGATTCTCTCCTCTCCACACCCCATTCCCAATCCAGGAATGACCCTCATTTGAGCAGCTAAGTTCTGAAAAAAAAAAAAAGAAAAAAAAAACACACCGCCACAGCCACTACCATCCGGTCCCTTCAAATTCCCGTTCCTCTTTCTTCAGCTCACAGGATAGCAGTCGGGAGCTGTTGTATGTTGGGACTTTCTTTGCCAAGCCTGGTACGAAGAGTACCCAGCCAAAGCTCTGGACATGTTGCTAGGCCTTGTAAGAGTGCGCTCTCTGTGTCAGTTACAGAGAAGGTAGAAACTTAGTGGATGGTAACATTTGGACCATTTGGGTTGCAGAGGGCTCCTAATATTACTCACCCATACCTCCGTAATTTAAGGGCCAATATACGGTTTATTTAGTGGTGAGAATGTGGTAGCTAGAACCTCCAGCCTTCAGGAGCCCCAGGAGTAGATGAGGAAGAGGATATTTTTGTTCATGAGAACAAAAAAACAAAACAAAACAAACAAAACAAAACAAAACAAAAATGTTCGTTTTAGGGCCAGGATGCTAGCTTTAAAGCATCTGAGACACGCAGAGCCACAGGTGGGTGGGAGGTATGCGTGACCATAGGTGACAAGAGAAGGAAGGTCGAGGTGGGGTGGGGGAAGGAAATGGGCAGAGATGGTTTGGAATAAGGAGCTGCCTTCTCCCGGCTGGATACAGAAGAGGCCTGGCTTTCTGATGACTCTATGATTCTTATGACTCAACTCGGTATTTATGAGCACAAGGCAGCGTGCTAGGCTCTTGGCCTTTGTTATCAGTTCTGAGAAGCCACACGGTTAAAAGCCTGTGGCTTTGGTGTCCAACAGATTTCCTTCCCAAGTCCCAAGTCCCAGCTTGTTGAGTGTATGACCTTGGATAGGATATTGATCTTCCCCAGGCTTTGGTCTCTCCGACGGAGAGAAGATGGTGTTAATTTCCAACTGCCGGTTTTCATGGGTCTAACATCAAAGGGGTGAAGGGTAAATTAACTCTAGCGATGAATCAAGACATCCGAGACGCGTGCCAGACAGATGTTACTGTCTGTTTGCCAGACAAAGTAATATCCCTCTTCCAAGGTCCGCAGAGTCGGCCAGGATCAAAACTAGTTCTATCCAGTTCCAACTCCAGTCTTCCCTTCTCCTTGTTCACTGCTCAAATGTGGCCAAGAATGTCTTTGTTTTTAATTGGAGTTTGCCCTGTCAAGTTTATCATGGAGGCCTGACCCGACATATTTTCCCGTGTGCCTTCGTGTTTTACATTACTTGCAACTTTCTGGTTATATGTTGGCCTGAATCAAAGATGCTAGGCTAGGGTGCATGGTGGTGGTATGGTGTCTTAGGGTTTCTATTGCTGCACAAAACATCATGACCAAGAAGCAAGTTGGGGAGGAAAGGGTTATTTCAGCTTACACTTCCACATTACTGTTCATCACCAAAGGAAGTCAGGACTGGGACTCAAGCAGGTCAGGAAGCAGGAGCTGACGCAGAGGCCATGGAGGGATGTTTTTTACAGGCTTCTTCCCCTGGCTTGCTCAGCTTGCTTTCTTATAGAACCCAAGACCACCAGCCCAGGGATGGCACCACCCACAAGGAGCCCTCCCCTCTTGATCACTAATTGAGAAAAGGCCCACAACTAGATCTCATGGAGGCACTTCCCCAACTGAAGCTCCTTTCTCTGTAATAACCCCAACTTGTGTCAAGTTGATACAAAACCAGCTAGTACATTGGTGTGTGTGCATGTGTATATGAGAGAGAAAGAAAGAGGGGGGGGGAGACAGAGAGAAAGAGACAGAGAGAGAGAGACAGAGAGAGAGGGAGAGAGGGGGGGGGAGAGGGAGAGGGTAGATTCTTTACAAATAATGAACTCTGGCGAAACACCAAAAAATATTTTAAATGTTCAAAAGGTGCTAAGCACTTATGACCCCCACCTCTGAAAACGATGACCAGTGACCCCGACCAAGTCTGTACCTCTTGAAACCTCAGGTGTCAAATGAGATGGAAAAAAAAAAAAGAAAAAGAAAAGAAAAACAAAAGAAAACTCTTCCTAGCTCTGCAGCTCTTAAATACTTTCACTACTAATCAATTCTCTTTGCTAGGAAGAGGAAAATCACTTTGAAATTATGTCTTAATCAGTAAGGAGGTTATGGCAATCAGGACCTCAACCATTTTAATGGCATAGGTTATTCCTTTATTTTGCACATGTTTTCTCTGACCCACGGTTCCTAGCGATAAAATCTTTACTCAGTATTAGGTTCCCTTCCTGATGCGATTTGACTTTGGGCATCATTGAGTGGGACCTTCGTGGGCCCAGAAAATATGACATGAGCCGACAGTTCAGAACTTTATAGAGCATATGAAATCTATTTACTATTGAAGATGCCCAGATTTTTCAGTTAATTCCCAAATCACTTACATTCAGGCCCCTCAGTGGCTTCAAATAGAAACAACTTCAGGCCCTGACGGCCCTGTGCCAAATGTCTGGGAGCTACCAGCAGTGCGACTCAGCGCCCCCATCACAAACAAGCACTGGAAAAAAAAAAAAAAAGAAAAGAAAAGAAAAGAAAAGAGCAAAACCATCTCGACAGAAGTTTCATAGAACTTGTCAAGTTCAAAAAGGCAATGTCAACAGAGCCCTCGCCGGAGCATGACGCGCTTTCCAAATCGAGGCAAGTTGAAAACACTCAGCCTTGAGGACTCCTTGTTCAAATGGTTTCCTGAGAAAATTCATCTATGCTTCTCTTATTGTGCTTTTCATTTGGACAAGACCACAGAGTCTTCCAGGAAATGGCGTCTCTTTTAACCATAATCATAAGTCGATGCTTGTTGAAAACCGGCTAGTGTCAGACTTGTTGGGCCTGTCACCTGGGATCCGTACATTGGCCCCGCCTTCCAGGAACCTGGATCTGCTGCCTATGGGATCATGCGGGTGACTGACAGGTGGGGCCAGGCAGGTGACAGGTGGGGCCAGGCAGGTGACAGGTGGAGCCAGGCAGGTGACAGATGGGACCAGGTAGGTAACAGCTGTGATATGGCATGTTTTGTGATGTGTCCAGTACATGCAAGAACAGGTCTGAGCTCAGGGCAGATCTCAGAAGAAGCAATGCTCATTCTCAAGGAAAGGAAGAGTCTTGACAGCTTTATGTATGTATTTAGGTCCTGCAGGAGCCTGCAGGTGATGCACCGAACGGCAACACGCTAGTCTGTGACTAATTATTGCTGCTGGGCCCTCATCATCTTAGGTTGCAAACGTCTTAGCGGCTGTGAGGGAGTCCGGGTGAATGACCGAGGGCCCTCTGTAACTGGTAGATCTGACGTTCAAATCTTGTCGGTTTGAATTCAGGTCTCTCAGCCGCCGTAAACTACCGTCATCCACTTGTGGCTATGGTCAGGAGAAGACCAAGGAGGAAAACCAATCAGTTGTCAGGGACAAGAGATACAGGTTGACATACACTCCACTGGGACGCGTACCCAAGGGATCCTACCGGTTGGGAAGTACGGGAAGATTGTCACTTTGAGGCCAGCCTGGACCACATTTAGAGTCCATGACGAGCCTGGACTGCAAGGTAAAACCAAGCCAAACAAAACAACTGACCTTCAGACCCCACCACCGCGAGCGAGCCCATGCTCTTGATCTTGTGGTCTGGGGAATGTCCCACTGACTGAGGGGCAGATTTCCTGAGGTAAAACAACTATTCGCCACTGTAAGAATATTCTGGAAAATTCGTGGTTGTCAGACTCCAAGTACACACACATCCGTCCCACGAGGCATTCGCAGGGGAATGTGGCTCTTACTGTCATCCGGCATGACCGGGTTCCCCTGCAATCCTGACCCTTTCTGAAACAACTTCTCATCCAAAATGATTGGATGGGATGAGAAGTCCGCCCAGCATTACCCAGGCAGCGGACTTGCAAGTGTGGCATCTGCATGGGAGAGAGAGTTCTGGGTGTGTCTGGATCCATCCCCGCCCCCCAGGAGGCTGGCCCCTGTGGGCCACTCAGTGTCCAGGAACTGCCCACAGTACACGGAAGGACCCACCTCCCCGCCAACCCTCTGTGAGCGATACTTAAAACTTACCGCCTCATATTTTTCAATGGTCTCACTCTGCAACACGCGTCTTGAGGGGACATCTGTGAATATTATTTTAACCGTTAGATGTTGATGGAGACGCGGAAGAGGTTTAGAAAGCTCTGTCCAAAAAAAAAAAAAAATTGAAGTATAACTCATGTTTAAGACTCTTCACTAAATCCAAGGAAAAGCAGTTTCTTTTGATTGTAAAAGAGACTCAAAAAGCTCGTTCTGTCCTTTGCCTTGATCAAAAAGAAAAAAAGAAGAAAAGAAGAAAAAGAATCTACACCTAAGGGAAGGGAAAGTGTAGAGAAGAACGAACCAGAAACGCTGTTATGTATAGAGGTTAGGGTTAGGGTTAGGGTTAGAGTTAGGGTTAGGGTTAGGGTCTGTTTTTTGTTTGTTTGGTTTTGGTTTTGGTTTTGGTTTTGGTTTTGGTTTTGCTGGGGGACCAAAGCAATTAGAAAATACACTATAAGGGCTGAAGAAATGGCTCAGCAGGTAAGCGTACTGACTACTCTTTCAGAGGTCCAGAGTTCAAATCCCAGTAACCACATGGTGGCTCGCAACCATCAGTAATGAGATCTGATGCCCTCTTCTGGGGTGTCTGAAGAAAACTACAGTGTACTCACATATAATAAATAAATAAATGAATAAATAAATAAATAAATAAATCTAAAACAAACAAACAAACAACAAAAAAAGAAAATCCACTATACTCGTGGTCCCAGGAATCAGCATTTATTTCCTTATGGCCGGGGCTGTCTCTGTCGCCTCTCCCTGCCATTGGATTTCCTTCTCCTACCTGGATTTTCTGGTTGGGCCTCAGTAGGAGAGGATGTGTATAGTCCTGCTGGGACTAGATCTCCTAGGGTGGGGGTGGTACCCAAGGGGGCTTCCCATTCTCTAAGGAGAAGGGGAGAGAGGGATGGGGGAGGGGCTGTGAGGGTGAGACCGGGAGGAGAGCAGGGGAGGGAGGGGGCCTGTGATCGGGACCTGAAGTGAACCTTAAAAAAATATATTAAAAAAAGGAAAAGATATCCATGGCTTAGAAGCCAGGGCTTGCAAGGCGGGAACAGCAGAGAGGAGAAGAAACACAGTGAAACTAAGCATGCGAACCAAGACTCTGTGTCCTTTCTAGACATCTCACCCTGCCGATGAGGCCTCTTATCTAGCTTTCCGGTCAATAAGCAAGCCTGGGGATGAATTACATTCTTTGTACCAATATCTTGGACAGAGTCAAAGGGAAATTTCCAAGTTTATAAGACTGAATGCTAATATCTACTCTGTTTTAATGTAACTCTATTTTTGTTTTGTTTTGTTTTTTTCAAGACAGGGTTTCTCTGTGTAGCCCTGGCTGTCCTGGAACTCACTTTGTAGACCAGGCTGGCCTAGAACTCAGAAATCCGCCTGCCTCTGCCTCCCAAGTGCTGGGATTAAAGGCGTGCGCCACCACTGCCTGGCTATCTTGTATCTTGAATATAAAGTAACTCTATTTTTAATGTCCGAGGTTGGGTGGAAGGCCCGTGGGGGATTCCCATCCCCCCCCCCCCCCGCCGCCCAGCTGTTTACCCTTCCCGGGCCCATTTAAGTCAAAAGGCTCTTGGTCTTACAATCTTAGGTGGCCAGAAAAAGTAATGTCTCGGACAGCCTTCTTCCTACTCCTTTAAATTAAAGACAGCCACAGTGACCGGTTTGGTGAGAGCTATCGTTACAACGAATAGGAACCCAAAGAACATGAAATTTTCCCTTAAAAATTTCCCATGAAGATATTTCGTTGGTGAGATGGCTGGGGGGAAGTAAACATGTTCCCACGTCATTCAAAGCACCATGATGGACAGGAACTCGGCCGTGTCCTGTTTGTCTCTTCCCCCTTGGTTTCCAGATCTGAATCTCCAGGAGAAGCATGTTCCAACGTTGTCCCGGCAGCCCTTGTGTAGGCGTAAACACACACAGGTTTGACTGTGGACTAAAGCATTTGAATATCACGATCCGTCGATATCATTTTTTCCCCTTACTTTGGGCTATAATGAGTATCCCTGGGCAGTAAGCTATTTAGTAGCATGCATTTTCAGGAAAATTATTTCCTAGTTGTTGTTTCCGATCAGTTGTTGCTGTCTTGTGGGAGATGCATGTGTATTTTTGCTGCATGTCCTATCAACCTATCTAGACCTTGTTCTGATCACAAATGCATTTCAAAAAAAAAAATCACAAGACAGGACCTTTGATGTCCGGTGGTATACTCTAGGTTATTTGGGGTCAAGTTTACTTCACACAGAAGCACAAAAAAATAACTCTTCCTCCCCCGCTGATACTTCTGCTGGTCTGTTCCCCATTTTCAGAGGCCAGGGCAGTCTGTGAAGCATCTTGTAGACTGTTATATTAAAGTCAGCTTGCATACCTTTTCCTGCTGCTTTCCCCAGCATCAGTACTTCAATGATGAAGTCCACGATAAATACAGAAGGACATGCAAAACTCATATGTACAGGGTTTCCTTATTTCTTTCGAGGGGATTGATTTTGTTTTGCTTCCATTTTGGACTTGGAGAAGAGGTCTAGCTATATAGCCCAGGCTGGCCTGGAGCCTACTATGTAGCCCGACCAAGCCCAGGCTCATGATTTCCCCCAGCCTGCTGAGATTATAGGCATATGCCACACCATGCTCTAGGTACAGGTTAACACATCGTTTGAAGGTAATTGTGAATGTGTTGACAAGAAATGAAACCTGTCTGGAGGTTCTTTCCTGTCACCTCTTAGTCACCTCTGTCCTGTGATGGGCGATCTTGATTTTGAACAGGACTGCATTTGGAACCCTCCTGGGAACAACACACTTCTGGGTATATACTTGAAGGTGCTTTCAACAAAGTTTAACTGAAGTGAGGAGACCCATCCAGAATAGGGACGGTCATAGCCCATGGACTGAATGCAAAGGAGAAATGAGTTAAGACCAGTATTCATCTCTCTCTGTTTTTTTGACGGCGGTTGCAGCATGGCCAGCTTCTTCAAGTTCCTGCTTCACCAGGAGGGACTGTGTCCCCTCAAACCATGAGCTCAGATAAGCCCCACCCCCTCAAGTCACTTCTTGTCACATGTGTTGTTCCAAAGAGACATTAATTCAGTATCCATTCCCTTCTTCATCCATTGCCATTTAAACCATCACAGCCCAGGTATGTACTCAACTGGACACAATGCCCAAATGTTCTGCTTTATGTAAACATCTTCAAGTTGACGCTGAGTATTTGCTTTAGTGCCTTGCTTAGTAAGATTCGATTCTGTCTTTGGAAGGTCCATCCTAGCTTTACTATTGCTGTGATTTAATTTCTGTCATAGTATGTCAGGGTTCTCTAGAGTCACAGAACATATGGGTAGTCTCTATATAGTAAGGGGACTTGTTGATGACTTACAGTCTGTTGTCCAACTCCCCAATAATGGTCAGCAGCAGCTGTGGATGGAAGTCCAAGGATCTAGCAGTTGCTCAGTCCCATGAGGCAAGCAGGTGAAGAAGAGAAAATCTTCCTTCTCTCAATGTCCTCATGTAGGTCTCTAGCAGAAGGTGTGGTCCAGATTAAAGGTGTGTGCCACCACCCCTGGATCTGGGACTTGCTTCATCCCAGATGACCTTGAACTCAGAGATCTCCCCGTCTTAATCTTCTGGGATTCATAGCCACTATGCCTCAAGATCTCCATGCCAAGATCCAGGTCAGAAACTTGTATCTCCCAGCCTTTAGCTTAGGATCGAAGGTGAGCCTTCCAATTCTGGATCATAGCTCATTCCAGATAGAGTCAAGTTGACAAGCAGGAATAGCCACTACAGTATGACATTCCATTTTATGTCTAGGCTACCCCTTACCTCTGTGCCCCGAAGCTGTAGGGAGCACAGAGAGCCCTTAGTGATGAGTACTGTTGACATGGGTGTGGCCAATGTCAAGGACCCCGAGAACCTCAGACCTTTGAAGAAAATGGCAAAGCCATCTCCCCTGGGGTGAGGCTCAGAGGGAGATGGTAAATGACCTGTGTGTGGATAGTGACAGTATGTGCAGAGACTGCCCACCATACCTTTCTCAGGCAGAATGTTCATGGCATGAAGACTGCTCCCCTACAGAGACTACACCTACTAAAATTTGCTATGCCTGTCTCCTTGATCCAGCTCTATACCACAATCCTCCTTTATCTATATGCAGTAGCCCCTTGTCCTTATCCATGTGTAATAACCTGATCTCTCTTATACTAAATACACAGAGCTTCCAGAATGCTGTGGTTTCTCCAGCTAAGAGCCCAGACTAGGTGATCCCAGCTCATCTGTGTTTCTGTCCATATTTGTTCTTTTTTTTTTTTTCTTTTTTAAATTCCCTTACTGCCCAGTGAGGTCCAAGTCCCTAGAAGTCATGCGTGGACATGACACCTAGGCCATGGGGTTGTCTCCCAGTTGAAGATATCATGAAGACCATTTGGATACATAGCTTTTCTGAAGGAAGCTGAGAGGTTCTTTCAAAGAGAATGATGCATAGAAGTATAAGGGACATTGTGACCATTTAAGAATATTAATTCTAAGTGATGTTTCTATGACTTCATGATATGCACTGTCATTTTAATAAATATATTATATTCTCTCTATGGCTGAGTAATGGTTTGATGACCGTTCCTTATCTTCCAATTGGTTTTTCTGCAATTCAAATAATTCAAAGTTTACCTATATGCGTTTAGTGGGTAAAAATGTTAAGTATGTGATTTATTTCCCATAATCCTCACCTATTGCTTGATATGGAATAGAGATGGAGACCCCCCTCCTCCCACATCCCACGCTTGACTGTCAGACCCTACAACTGGAAGGTTCCAAGTTTGATTCTGACAGGCTGTGATGCACTAAAAGGGAGTTTATGTGAAAAGGACTGTTTACAGGTACTATACATAGAAACGTGAATGAGCTTTATGTTGAGATCCGGAGTCCTCACCCAGCATGACCCACAAGTATATTAAGATTTTAAAATCAAGAAAAATTTAAAAATTTTACTGGTCCCAATAACTTTCGAAAAGAGATAACTTATCTTACCCAGAGAAACAGCGTATCAGAGAGCTGTGATATGGTGATTTAGGTGGGGGAACAGAAACACATTGAGTACTGTTGAGCACAATGTCAACTTTACATTCAAGACACAAGATACATGTCTTACTTTGGGTTTCCATTGCTGAGAAGAGGCACCATGACCGAGGCAAATCTTATAAGGGACAACATTTCATTGGGGCTGGCTTACAGGTTCAGAGGTTCAGTCCATTATCATCAAGGCGGGAACATGGCAGTGTCTAGCCAAGAGTTCTACGTTGTGATCCGAAAGCAGTCATAAGACTGGCTCTTAGGCAGGTAGGAGGAGGGTTTCTTCCACAGTTGGTAGAGCCTGAGCATAGGAGACCTCCAAATCCTACCCCTACAGTGACGCAACAAAGCCACACCTCCCAATGGTACCACTCACTATGGGCCAAGCATATTCAAACCACCACAGTACATAAAGGTTGATTCAATGGTTGAGGGGAACAGCAGCCATGTTTACAACCTAGTGTTGTTGTTATAAATACACTCCCTTATTTTCTACTCTGTAAAGTTCATAATATTTAAATGCCAACCCTGTAGCCGTGAATGTTGTAGTCTCTTACATAGAGATGTATTTATGTTTTGCCGTAAAGAGATTGAAGCATTCGTTCAAATACAGTTTCAAGGGAATTGTTTCCTTAGACAGTATAGTGGAAGTTTGCCTTACAAGGAAAATCCTTCAGTTTGGTTTAATATTTCTGTTAAGATTTTGGCTTTTAAGCCACCTGATTCTGTCTTAAAATATATTGGAAATGTCCTGTTCTTCCATCTTCAGCAGCCTTCCGTGTTTTGTTTGTTTTTTTGTTTTTGTTTTTTTGTTTTGTTTTTTGTTTTTGTTTTTGTTTTTTGTTTTTTGTTTTTTTTGATACAGGGTTTCTCTGTGTAGCCCTGGCTGTCCTGGAACTCACTCTGTAGACCAGACTGGCTCGAACTCAGAAATCTGCCTGCCTCTGCCTCCCGAGTGCTGGGATTACAGGCGTGCACCACCACCGCCCGGCTTCGTGTGTTCTTTAAAGTCCTGTAGCAGTTTCCAGAGCAGGGGCCTCTGTTTGCCGGGCTGCTTTGGAGTCCAATTAAACCTTCTGTGTATTTTGACACAGGAACCGAGGTTGCTAGGAGAACACCTGCGCCGGCAGCACATTGGTCCAGCAGAGAGCAGGAGAGCAGAGCTGGAAACCGGTAGAGCTGTGCTACCTGCCACCTCCTGAGGCGCTCAGGTGAGAACCGGTCTCTCTTGCCATCCCTGTCTCCACCACTTCTCTGTGACTCTTATTTTTCCCCGCTTTTGGAAAGTGTCTTAGTTAGGGTTTCCATTGCTGTAAGAGACACCATGACCACGGCAGTTCTTATAAAGGACAACAGTTAATTGGGGCTGGCTTCCAGGTTTAGCGGTTCAGTCCATGAACATCATGGCGGTTCGGCATTGGGTGGAGCTTCAAAGTCTACGCCCACAGTGACACGCCTCCTTCAACCAGACCACACCTCCTAATCGTGCCACTCCCTGGGCCAAGCTTGTTCAAACCACCATAGAAAGAATGGAAAGAACCCCAAGGGAGCCATAACTGAGGATGCCCAGGCTGAAGAGTGAAGCTACGATGGAGGGAAGGAGGGAAAGTCGCTCTTGATCCTGTGTGTCATTTCGGAGCTCCCCCTCCTCCCCTTCCCTTCCCCGCCCCGGCATCTCCCACCCCCCCGCCCGGGCTGAAATGCGAGCCAAAGGAATTGTTGAATATAGAAAAGAACTCTAGGAGCCTGCTTTAGCGTTTGTTGTGAGATCGGAGAATAGAACCCGTTGTTACAGAAAGCGATAAAGATTTCCTCCAAGTGGGAGGACATTTGAGCAGTCTTCCTCTGTCTCTCTTAGCCCTCGCCTTGCATTTTCTCTGTCTGAGTGAATGTAGGCTGCAATGGCTCACCATGCAAATCTTGCCACCTTGTTAAGGTACTTGTGGTCATTTGAGAGGGTGTATACACACATACACACACACACATACACATACATACATACATACATACATACATACATGCAGCCTCTCAGTTTAAGGCTTGGAAAAGGGTCCATTTGCCTGCTCATTTTCTGGAAAGGAAGTTAAGAATGCTGTTAAACCCCTACTGGACAGTTCAGTTAGAAAGTTCCTGCAAGGGGCTGGAGAGGTGGCTTAGCAATTAAGAGCACTGACTGCTTTTCCAGAGGTCCTGAGTTCAATTCCCAGCAACCACATGGTGGCTCACTTCCATTTGTAATATGATCTGATGCACTCCTCTGGTGTGTCTGAAGACAGCTACAATGTACTTATAATAAATAAATAAATTTTTAGACAATGTTCCTGCAGGGCGGAAAGCCAGTCACAGGTTAGGACTGCTTAAGATTCCAGCTGTTCAAAACAAAATAAAATAAAAGTGTCTACAAGCCAGAGATGTGGAAGAACATATGCTTGATGGTGTTCTGCTCAGCGGCCAGAACCCACAAGAGTGGTCCTGAGGAAAGTTAGAGGAGTCAGGAAGACCCTGTGCCGTTCGTCACTGAAGGATGCTGTCATGACTTGCATCTCCCGTGACTTCATAGGCTTCTCTTGCGGGAGCCCCAGTTGGCAAAGTAGACAGCGGAAAGGGAGAATGACCATGGTGGAAGTCTCTTGACCCTATTCCTTATAGAAAGAAAGGCAAGTTTGGCGTACAGAAAAACAAATGCCCAGAGACGACTGGATGGTTTGTATATGCTTAGCCCAAGGAGTGACTCTATCAGGAGGCGTGCCCCTGGTGGAGTGGGTGTGGCCTCGCTAGAATGGGTGTGGCCTTGTTAGAATGGGTGTGGCCTTGCTAGAATGGGTGTGGCCTTGTTAGAGTAGGTATGTCACTGTAGGGATGAACTTTAAGACCCTAGTCCTAGCTGCCGGGAAGCTGGTCTCCTATTTGCCTTCGGAACAAGAGGTGGGACTCTCAGATCCTCCTGCACCATGCCTGCCTGGATGCTGCCATGCTCCCGCCTTGATGATAATAGACTGAACCTGTAACCTAGCCCCAATGAAATGTTGTCCTTTATAAGAGTTGCCCCGGTCATGGTATCTGTGCACAGCAGTCAGCTAAGACAATGGCTTAGTGGTTAAGAGCAAGTCCTGCAATTGCAGAGGACCTACCTGAGTTCAGTTCCCAGCACTACATCGGGTGGTTCGCAACTGTCTGTAACCTCAGCTACTGGGGATCCAAATCCTTCTTTGGCCTCTGAGGACACTGCACTCATGTGCATGTACCCAAACACAGGCAAGCATAAATTAAAAGAAACCAGAAAGCTAAGGACTATGACTTAAACTCACCGAAATGAGTGAAAATCTCTGATTTTTCTGATTTCTAGTTTATTGATTGGCTATAAATAGACGGAGCATTCCCGGGAAGGCATGTCTTCATCCAAAGAAATAAGGAATCTACACTTGCGTCCTGCAGGGTGCTTACTGCCTTCTTTCTATTTTCTAGGGAGCAGGAGTATCTGAACATGAGTGGCAAAACCTGGATATTAATTTCCACTACTTCACCCCAGAGCCTGGAAGATGAGATTCTGGGACGGCTTCTGAAAATTCTCTTTGTTCTGTTCGTCGACTTAATGTCCATTATGTATGTCGTCATAACGTCCTAGAAACCCGACCTCCTTTGCTCCGTGTGTAAATTTCAAACTGAATGCCAGTGAATAAAGATCTACATTTTAATATGAGGTGTGCCATTGAGTTGGTGACATCACCCATTCACTCGAGAAACTAGACGCGCGCGATAAATACGTTTCTTGGTCCTTTACTGTTTTCCAAATAGGATTTGAGAAAATCAAAGTGGGATTTCTTTTTTTTTCTTTTTTCTTTTTTTTCTTTTTTTCTTTTCTTTTCTTTTTCTTTCTTTCTTTCTTTTTCTTTTTCTTTTTCTTTTTTTCTTTTTTCTTTTTTGGTGCAGCCTTCACACTGTTACAAGTAAAACATTAGCCAGGCATGGCGATGCATGTCTTTAATCATAGCACTTAGGAGGAGGAGACAGAGACAGGTGGATTTCTGTGGGTTCAAAGCTTGCCTGGTCTACGGTAGTGAGTTCCAGGACACTCAGGGCTCCACAGAGAGACCTTGTCTCACTCCACCCCAACCTCCAAAAAGAGAATAAAATACTGATTTTTTTCTTTGAATGCCATTGTTATTCAGAATACAGAGTAAGGCTGGTAGGCAAAATTACAAGTGAAGTTGTATTTATAAGGATTTACATGGCTCTGTTTGGGGGTGTGTGCGTGTGTGTGTGAGTGCGTGCGTGCGTGTGTGTGTGTGCATGTGTGTGGGCAATGATCACATCTGAGCCCGGTAACTAGATGCTAACAGGAGGAGTTTCGCTCAATAGCGCCCCATCTTGAGGTTTTGAGGCAGTGTCTCTCATCCACCCAGGGTGCTCACTGTTTTGCTAGTCTGGCGACTCAGGGAGTTGCCCAGCGTCCTCTGGTCTTTATCCGCCCCCCCTCCCACACAAGTGCTGGAATCACAGACGTGTCCACTATGTGGGTCCCGGCATCTTAAGAGTCTCATGTTTTCACAGCAAGCCAGCTACCCATTGGATCTTCTCCCTGGGCCCTATATGATGGTTTGAGTGAGAAATATGCCTGGGAATTGGAACGCTTCGTACCCAGTTGGTGGCACTGGATTTTGGGGTTTCCAAAGGGTGTGTTCTGCATAATATAGATATAGATATAGAGATATATGGATATAGAGATATAGAGATATAGAGATATAGATAGGTAGTCTCTGACAGCTTTGAGTCTGCTCTCTGCTTCACGGTCTTACTTGAAGATCTTAATCATCTTTATTTGCTCTCTTAGCTTCTTTCCCCCATCACTTACACCTGTCTGCTATCCTGCTTCCCCATTCATGATGGCTTAAGCCAAGCCAAGCCTTCCATCTATAAGTTACCTTGGTTGTGGTAGTACACTCCACTCGGTCTGTGGCTGTATTTATCATTGCCCTGTACTTCGTACAAAAGTAACCACTTGCCATTAATTAATTTTTTCTTAACACGACAAGCTTGAGCTTAACGTCCCAGAAGCATCACCTTTCTGTGCAATATAACAGACTAGACCCGTTAAAATAGAGAGATAAACCTACACACTCTTACACATACTTATGAGCTTATAGGAAAATAGTTTTTCTTAACATTGTACAATTAAATAAGAAATATTTCTACCGCCGGGCAGTGGTGGCACACACCTTTAATCCCAGCACTTGGGAGGCAGAGGCAGGCGGATTTCTGAGTTCGAGGCCAGCCTGGTCTACAGAATGAGTTCCAGGACAGCCAGGACTACACAGAGAAACCCTGTCTCGAAAAACCAAAAAAAAAAAAAAAAAAAAAAAAAAAAAAAAAAAAGAAAGAAAGAAAGAAAAAAAAAAAACAAAGAAAGAAATATTTCTACCAACCTAAATGTAAGGGCTAGGAATAGAAATTCTTTTTTTTTTTTTTAAGATTTATTTATTTATTATATGTATGTACACTGTAGTTGTCTTCAGACACCCCAGAAGAGGGGGTCAGATCTCATTACGAATGGTTGTGAGCCACCATGTGGTTGCTGGCATTTGAACTCAGGACCTTCGGAAGAGCAGTTGGTGCTCTTACCCCGCTGAGCCATCTCTCCAGCCCAGGAATAGAAATTCTCGAGGGAAGCTGCGAGTCTGTGATGCACCCTTTTGATCCTAGCATTTGGGAGGCAGAGGACAATCTCTGTGAGTTCAAGGCCACCCTGGTCTACAGAGTGAGTTCCAGGACAGCCAGGGCTACCTAGTGAAACGCCATCTTGAAAAAACAACAACAACAACAACAACAACAACAAAACAACAAAGCCCAAGAGAATGTAAGAGAAATGCTAAAGAGAGAGTCGGAGGAAAACAACTCACAGAGAAAGGTGAACAGGCGAAAGTCTGCCTTAATCAGCTGCTGACTGGTATTTACCATAGGTTGATGGTCACCCCTGAGGAAACAGGTGTATGCTGTCCATATTTAACCAAGGAAGAAAGTGAGTCTTGGCGGATGTGTTCCAGCCTGAGGCCAAAGTGAGGACGTGGTAAGGCAAAGCCTTGATCCACAACATCACATTCCCTCCAATAGCAAGTAAAAGTGCATTAATAAGATAAGCTTGTTAAAGCCCAGTCTGTGCTTGTTTTGTTGTTGTTGTTGTTTAACCATAATGCTCCACTCCGTTCTGTTGCTGTCCTGATCTACTGTCCCATTGCCTGTTTGAAAAGTCTTCATCAGAAAAAAGACTAAATTTACCCCATTCCGTGTCCTACCTGACAATGCTTTCTCTTTCCCTGTTCTTTTTTTTTTTTTTTTTTTTTGTGGGGGGGGCGGAGTGGGGGATTCGAGTCAGGGTTTCTCTGTGTTGCCCTGGCTGTCCTGGAACTCACTCTGTAGACCAGGCTGGCCTCAAACTCAGAAATCCACCTCCCAAGTGCTGGGATTAAAGGCGTGTGGCACCACTGCCCCGCTTCCCTCTTCTCTTAACTCCCACATTTTCTAATGGTTGGTATTAAATTATAACCGCTAAATTGCTTTTTAAAAGCTTTTGAAAAAAACAAAGGTCTGTCCTTTCGACCCGACCCAATGTTGTTGTTTTGGGTTTTTGTTGTTGTTGTTGGACTGCCATCCTTAATCAAACCGTGATTTCTTCCAAGGGCTGGCTGTCCTCTCAGATTCGGTCCAGTCTTTAATCCAAAGTGTCCTAAGAGGCCTGGCGAAGTGTGAAAGGACTTGGACCTTTGAGACATCCTTCCCTCCAGCCCACCCCCTCACCTAACCTTTCTGAGATGTTGGATGTTTAACCCAGGAACAAATAGGGTCAAACTGAGCATAAAAGACAAACCAAAGAAGGTCTGACTCTTTCTCAAAACCGTATTTTCAGACTTCTTCGTATAAGGTTTCTTCCCACATGTAAAGGCTGCATCTGCGTATAAAGGGCCTCCTGCATATAAGGGCTGTTTTGGTCTCCTGCATACAAGGACTCCTATGTATGTGGGCTCCTGGACATGAGGGCCTCCTCTTGTAAATGTAAAATTCCCCAACCCATCTATCTGGGGTTCCTCAGAGCCTGTATTAAGTCACTGACTGACAGCCAAGTTAAGTTGTAGCTATGCCTAAGCACTGGCTTCCTATCTCTGGGATCTCCTCTGCTATCGGCTATTTGTTAAGGTTTGACTACCGAGGTCTCAGCTTCCTTCCTGAGGAAGACGGAAAGTGTCTGTATCCTAGGTTTGTAGACAAAATGAAATGCTAAGTGCTTTCTTAGCGCAGGGTCTGGCTTAAGGCAAAATTGTTTGTTCAGGGGTGGCCGTCGCAATCCTGTAGCATGACAGTTCTCAACCGTGGTTGTGACCCCTCCAGAGGTCACGTATTGAATATCCTACATATCAGGTATGTACAGCGCGATTCGTAACAGTAGCAAAGTTACGGTTATGAGGTGGCAAGAAAATAAATGTTATGGCTGGTGTGTGTGTGTGTGTGTGTGTGTGTGTGTGACCACAACAGGAGGTACTGTATTGGAGGGTTGCGGTGTTAGGAAGGTTGAGAACCACTGCTTAGTGAGAGAAGTGATTCCTGCTCCTGAGAGCCTCACTTACCTTGGCTACTCCATTATCCCTATGTTCAGAGTGACCTCCTCAGTCTTAGGTGTAAAGCCGAACCAACCCCATTTTTTTTTTTTTTGAAGTGCCAGGGGCTAAACTCCAATTCCAGAAGGATAACCACAAAGTCCCACTGAGCGAACATCCTATGACAACCCCCCCCCCAGCATCCCACCTAGGGCCCCCTAGCCAGTCAGGCTGCAACAGTCGGGTCAAGGTATATCCAGATCATCTCAGACATGCGGCAGAAAATAGACCACCCAGCCATCCTGTTTGTCAAGGGGTTTTGCTCCCATGTTCGGGTCCTGAAAATTACACCAGAAATGCAGTATTTAAAAAATGAACTTGCTGACCCGTATGGAAATTCCCCAAGATTGCTGTGATTACAATAAATACCCTACACCGCTACGTCGGGATTGGCTTCTCGGTGGTCTCTGGGGGTCCCTGTGACTTGGGCATAGCAGTTTGGTGGCTTTAATCTTTTCTTTTATCTGCCATCCCTGGAGCTATCAAGTAGGTGTCCCCTCCACCTTTGGAGAAGAAAAGATGCAAGAGAAGCATTCCTTCTCAGCAAGTGAGTAGTTTACAGTAAGTTCCGCCACTGTGCATGGGTCACGCCCTCACCCTCAAACAGTCCCGCTCTTCCTGCAGGGTGTGGGGTTGGGCAGCCAGGTCTATGTAATGAGTAAGACACATGCTTGCTCCCGTGGATTTCATAGTCTAGAGGGGCAACAGGATGAAGACTCAGCAGAGCAGAGATTGAAGACTGTTGGGATATGCACAGCCACAGTGTAAGAAGAACACTGTGGGGCTGACTCACCGACTCACTGGCGGTGGCCGTGGGAGCTTCCAGGAGCTTCTGATTAGCTACACCTAGCCCTAGAATCTCTGAAACCCCATGACTCCTGAACCTGGACTGTGAAAGGATCCTCAGTGGTGAGAGAGAGAGAGAGAGAGAGAGAGAGAGAGAGAGAGAGAGAGAGACTATGTACGTGTACGCCTGTCTGTCTCTGTGTGTGTGTGTCTGTCTTTCTGTATGTGTGTGTCTGTGTCTCGATGTGTCTGTCTGTGTATCTGTCTGCCTCTCTGTGTCTGTTTGTCTTTCTCTATGTCTTCCTGTCTGTCTTTGTATGTGTGGGTGTCTGTCTCTTTCTGTGTGTCTATCTCTATTTGTCTGTCTGTCTCTGTGTGTGTCTCTCTTTCTGTGTCTGTGTGTCTCTCTTTCTGTGTCTGTGTGTCTGTCTTATTTTCTCTGTGTATGTCTGTCTGTCTCTGTGTCTGTCTCTGTGTGTGTCTGTCTCTGTCTGTCTGTCTGTCTCTGTGCATGTCTCTATGTGTGTATGCGTTTGTGAATGTGTATGTGTGAATGTGTGTGTGTCTGTCTCTGTGCATGTCTCTCTGTGTGTATGCGTTTGTGTTAGTGTGTGCGTGCGTGTGTGTGTGTGTGTGTGTGTGTGTGTGTCTGTGTGTGTGTGTCTGTGTGTGTGTGTGTCTGTGTCTGTGTGTGTGTCTGTGTGTGTGTGTCTGTATGTGTGTCTGTGTGTGTGTCTCTGTGTGTGTATGTCTGTGTCTGTGTGTCTGTGTGTGTGTGTGTAGCAAGTGGATTGAGCTGTTCCCCCTGCTGGGCAGCAGTGCTCTCTCTGGGCAGGAGACGCAACCACTCTGAGTCTCATGCTTCTCATGAGGAAGGGAGAGAGAAAGGAAGGAAGGAAAGGGGCAGAGGAAGGGAGAGGGGGAGGGAAAGAGGGACAAGAAGAGCCGTCAATAACATCTGCTTTGTACATATTGTATATACCATGGCTCCTAAATGTTGTGTATCATGTATATACCATGACTGTCGAATGTTGGGTATCATGCATATACCATGGCTATTAAATGTTATATAACATGTACAAACCATGGATCGTACAAGCTGTATATCCTGTACATGCCGTGAATACCAGGAGAACAAGGATGAAACGTCCATAAAACTGAGCAACATAATGTGGTAATGGTTCGTCTAAGCCCTTGATGACTTGCTGGGGAGATGGCTCAGTGGTTAAAACACTTGCTATCCAAGCGTCAGGACTGGGCCTGGGATCCCTGCAGCCCACATAAATGACAGGTGGGTGTGGCAGCCCGCCTCTAATCTCAGCTTTGGAAAGCGGACAGAGGAGATCCCAAGAGCAATCCGACTAGCCAGACTCGCTGTATCAGTGAGCCCTGGCTTTGACTGAGAGACCTTATCTCAATGAACAGGGTGAAGAAGAGCTGAGGAAGATTACTGATAGCAACCTCAGGTCACCACATGCATGATAACAAAAAATATACACATGTGCACACATACTTACAGATATGCGCGCTAGCGCGCGCGCGCGCGCGCACACACACACACACACACACACACACACACACTCGGAAAGCTATAGAAAAACAGAAAGAATAGCCGTGCGAGGTCAGGCATCTTCAGATCCCATCAATGGCACTGGGATAGGGCTGTCTCCATGAATTACGCCAGGATCTGTGACACACACCTTTGTGTGCAGCCTGGATTGGGTAACATGTTGTTCTCTGGTGCGGATGGCTATGGCTGTCGGTAGAACTTAGCATCCACCCATGTGGTTGTAATCAAGCCTGGATTGAAGTAGACAGTGTTCTTTGACTTGCTACCAATACGTCTGAAGTCCGGGTGACTAAGCATGTTATCGTGGTCCTGTTCATTGCGTAATCTCCTGGCACCGATCCAAGTGGCCTTGTGTCCTTCCTAGTTCTGCGTCCCTGGAAGAAACCGTTTTACATTTGAGAAGTGTTCAAAAATCTTTTTCATTTCTCTTTTTGAGACAGGATCTCACTATACCGCTCTGGCTATCCTGGACCTTTATATACAGACCAGGCTGACTTTGAAGTCACAGAAATCTACCTGCCTCTGCCTCTGCCTCCTGAGTGCTGGGATAAAGGCAGGTGCCACCATGCCCAGCCTGTGGTAGCTTTCTTACTCCCCAGTGCCCGTGTCTACAACTGGAGTGCCCCATGGTGTGTGTGTGTGTGTGTGTGTGTGTGTGTTTACATACTTCCTGAAGTTTAATATGTAGAAGCCAGTCAATGAGGAATTCCCAGCTCATAAGTGAGGAAACACAGGTCCAAAGGGATAAAGTTAAAGGCTCAGGTTCCCACAGGACCTGTGGTGGTTCAGCCAGAAGATGATAAACCAAGTCTCAGCTGCAGATCACTTGCTCTAGAATCCTGCTTCTGACCGTGTACCAGGACCCCAGCTCCAGTCCACTTCCCTAAGCCACACTGGTAACCACCATTCCTCTGCCCCACATCAAGAACCAGACAGGTTCATGAGCTCGCTGGTTCCCCACTCAGAAGATAAGATCTTGGAATGGTAATGAAGGGTCTTAACCCTAAACTCAAGGGTCAGAGGTGTGAGAACCTGCTGCATATGACTGCCTGTTTCAGCCTCTTCTGACGATGAGGCCTCAGGCCATGACAAAGTGACTGCATATTCTACAGCCCTCAAGCAACATTGCTTTGTGTTCTTCAGGATGCTGTAAGGCCTTGAAGAGTGATGCCTCAGTTCTTCAAAATACACGTAGCCATAAAATAACTTAAAAAAATGTGTTTATTTTTTGAAAGTGTCATACATACATAGAATATATTTTTGTCCTATTCACCCCACTCCTCCACCTAATTCCTCCCAGATCTACCCCTCATCCCTTCCAATTTTCTTGTCCTTTTAAGAGCCCACTAGTTTCAATTTCTGTTGCTAATATATTCATGAAGACAGGGCCATCCACCAGGAGTGTTGGTTGACCTACCGGGGTCTCACACTTAGAGAAAATTGGCTCTCTGCTGGGTAGCAGCTTCCTTCAAATATAAACATTCCCTCCTCGGGTCAGGGAAGTTCATGAGATGGGAGAGGAAAACAAGTGATCACATGTCTGGGGAAGCAGAAACTTGGAAGATCCTCAAAACAACGCTCCTAGACTATCAAAGGATTTTACTGGAAGAGGCTCTGATCTCGCCAGCTGAAGCACAGAGGTTTCTCAAGCCTGTAGAGCTGTTGGAAGATATGCGGAGAGCCAGGGTTGCAGCTTCTGTAAGGTGTTACTCATGTTAAGGTTGTGGTGATGCAGCTGGATGCATTACTGCTCCTATAAGTAATCATTAAACCATATGCTTGCTTGTTTTTTTTTTTTTAAAGATTATTTATTTTAATGTATGTGAGTACCTTGTAACTGTTTTCAGACACTCCAAAAGAGGGCATCGGATCTTATTACAGATGGTTGTGAGCCAACATGTGGTTGCTAAAATTTGAACTCAGGACCTCTAAAGAGCAATCAGTGAGTGCTCTTAACCACTGAGCCCTCTCTCCAGCCTCCGTTATTTATTTATTTTATGTATGTGCGTACACTGTCGCTGTCTTCAGACACACCAGTAGAGGGCATCGGGTCCCATTGCAGATGCTTGTGAGCCACCAGATGGTTGCTGGGAATTGAACTCGGGACCTCCGGAAGAAGAGTCAGTGCTCTCAACCTCTGAGCCATCTCTCCAGGCCCCATATGCTTATTAATAACCCCAATAAAGATGTATTAATTCACCAAGCTGGACTTTTTGGTGCAATTGGAGGCAAAGGTGATTCTTGGCCTCCCTTTCTGGAATGAGAAGACACACTGAGTGCGTATGTTCATTTGAGCTTGTGAGAGAGGGGGAGAGAGAGGGGGAGGGGGAGGGGGAAAAGAGGGAGAGGGAAGGGGAGGGGAGGGGAGGGGGAGGGGAGGGAAGGGGAGGGGAGAGGGAGGGGGAGGGGAGGGGAGGGAAGGGGAGGGGAGGGAGAGGGGGAGGGGAGGGAAGGGGAGGGGAGGGGAGGGGAGGGGAGGGGAGGGGAGGGGGAGAGAGAGAGAGAGAGAGAGAGAGAGAGAGAGAGAGAGAGCACTACATCTCTCTCTCCCTAAGAAAAGTGTGTGTCACACAATACTCTCCCCTTTCCAGAGGTCATAAACTGTCTATAGCTTGTGAAGCTCTTCCTGCCCAGGCTAGAATGTTGACTGGCTTGATCGTGTATGGACAACCAAGCACAGCTGTTGTGAGTTCGTGAGTGCAACAGTCCTGTCGTGTCCATCAGACACTGTTTCCCTCTGGCCCTCCTCCAAGACATCTGGCTTTTACAGTCTTTCTGTTCCTGTCTATGACAGGGGATGGGTATGTTAGAGAGGTCCCATTTGTGGAAGAACAGGACGTCAGATCCCATTGCTGATGTCCTCTGACATTCGTTCTCTGTGTTCTTTGACCAGTCATGAGTTTCTCTGTTAATGGCCAGTCAGTGCAAAGAGACTATGCTAACAAGGTCTGGGAGCTGCACTCAGCTATGGCTATAGAGATATGAATAGAGCTATGCCTATTTAACAGAAGAACAGCAGTAGTGTCACCAATCATGGATTCTTGGCCAGATTTACAGTACCAACCATGCGTTTCCTCCTGTGGAGCAATCCTTAAATCCAGTCGGAAAATGATGGGCCGTCCCCGTAATGGCCATACCATCACCACACCCATATGCATATCTTCCCACACCGCATTCGTGTTACTGTTGTATCCAGGGACATAGCTTGTCATACTGGTCATTACTGTAACTTACAGGGTTCACAGTTATGTAAGACTGTTTATGAACCACCCCCGCTTTGCCCCAGCAGCCTGCATGGAACCTTCCAGTACTGTGAAAACTGACCAGATTGGGAGGAAACTTCCTAATCAGTACCAACTTGATTTCTCCATAGTCTTTGGAGCCAAAGTGTATGGCACTTTTAGAAACAGGGTCTTTCCTTCACGTTCTGGTGGACAAATGCTATTAGTCAGGGCTCTCCAAAGGAATAGAACTAATATGTATATGATGTGTATGTGTATTTGTATATAATGTGTTTGATATGTATGTGTATGCGTATATGATGTGTAAAATATATATATATATATATTAAAACAAGGACTTTATGTGACTGGTTTACAGGATATGGCCTGGTTAGTTCAACAGTGGCTGTCTTTCTTACACAGTTGAGCCTAAGAATCTGACAGTTGCTTAGTCCACAAGGCTGGACGTCTCAGAAGGACCAAGCTGGCACTGGAGGCCTCGAGAATTCACGGAGAGCTGCTGTCTTCGGTCTCTGTTGGAACCCAAAGGAGTCGGTTCTGATACCAACAAAGGATCATTTTAGCGACAGGACGGAGATGAACTTGACACTTAAAGGGAAGACAAACAGGCAACCATCAATGTTCCTTCTTCCATAGTCAAGTCCTTCCTCTCTCTGGGCAGCTACGGGAAAGTGTCACAGGCCTTAAAGTGGGGTGGGAGGTGGGGTCTTCCCATTTTAAATAATAATGACCAAGAAAATCTCTCTGATGCGATTTTACCAAACAAAGTTACCACTGTTAATCCTCAACAGATGTTACTGTTCTAGTTGGCTGTACGAATCTAGGAGAGTGAACCCCCAAAACTAAGGCTGACTAAAGTCTCATGCAATAGCCAATTTTATTCCTTGGGCATCAGACAATTTATATTTGGAAGGTATTCTGAGGATTAGGCAGGGTCGTACGAGTTTCGGCTGTAATAACAGTCACAAGGGCGGCCAGTGCTTAGAAACATTTTCGGAATCACGAAAGCAAGCAGCAATGTTCAGAGGCAAAACACATTCCTTTTTACTACACACGGGAGCTGCGGGCGCAAAAGCACATTCCAGGAACTAATTCATGAGATGGAGAAACAGAGGTTACAAGACTCTTCATTCATGGGCCATGTCTGGAGGTCTCTGTAGTGTTTTGAATGAGAAATATTCACCCATAGGCTTGGGTTATGTGACTGATTGCTCCCTAGCTGGCTGTACTATTTGAGGCGGGGTCTAGGGGGTGTGTCCTTGCAGACCGGAACTACGTCACAGGGGGCGTGGGCTTTGCGAGTTTAAAGCCATATGCCACTTCTGGTTTGCTCACTGCTTGATGGGTCCAGTTGAAGATGTGCACGCTCAGCTTCCTACCATGGCCGCCATGCCTCCCCAACTCATGCCCTCTGGAACCATGAACCAAAATAAACTCTTTCTTCCACGGAGTTGCTTTAGGCGTCTTGTCACAGAGACAGAAAAGTGACTAACGGGACCTCACAGGCAGCCCAGCAGCCCGCATTTCAGTTGCTTCCGCATGCAGTCAGATTGGCGATGAAGGTTAGTCATCGCGGTCACTGAGAGCAAACAGTCACTGAGAGTGGCTTGGCTTGCATTTATTTACTTATTTATTTATTTGGTTGATTGGAGTCTTGGGATACCCCTGACCCAAATTCAAGGGGAAGCATCGTCTTGGCATGGGGCTTTTTGATAGCCTGTGGCTTCTTGCATAACAGTATCTCTTGTGTAGGGGAATTCTGCCTAAACTCACACATATATGAAGTGTATAAATATAGGTCTCCATACAGATGCTTCAAGCATCCTTAGTGTTAGATATCCCTGTCCCCACCCCTTCCCCTGCCTTCCCATCCCTCCCTGTCCCCTCTCACCCCTCCCTTCACGTCCTCACTTAAGCCTTCATCCCCACTATTCGTCCTTGTCCCTTCATATCACCTGTGTCCCACTGTCCTCTCCTCTTCAATATAAAAATATTTTGGGTGCTGGTGGTGGAGAGTTGGTTCAGTGTTTTGAGAGTATTTGCTGTTCTTGCGAAGGACCCAGTTTCAATTCCTAGGACCCACATGGAGATTCTGCACTTCTTCAGGCACCCACCATGCATGTGGTACAAATAAAACACTCCTACATACAAAATAAAAAGACAGACAGACAGACGGAAAGAAAGACAAGACAAGCAAGACTTTGTTGGGTAGTGGTGGCACATACCTTTGATCCCAGCAGAGGCAAATGAATCTGAGTTCAAGTCCAGCCTGGTCTCCAAAGTGAGTTCCAGGACAGCCGGGGCTATAGGGAGGGGAAAAAAAAAACTCTCAAAAAACAAACAAACAAAAAGTATTTTGATATAAAAATGTATTCCCTTTACTCTTTTATTTTTAATTTTTTTTTTTATTTTTGGCTTTTTCGAGACAGGGTTTCTCTGTATAGCCCTGGCTGTACTGGAACTCACTCTGTAGACCAGGCTGGCCTTGAACTCAGAAATCCACCTGCCTCTGCCTCTCAAGTGCTGGGATTAAAGGCATGCGCCACCACCACCCGGCCCCTTGATATAAAAATTTAAAATCAGGGCACTGAGAAATCTCTAATTTTATTCTGAGCAGTTTATTTCTAAAGATCTCAGCGGTAACCCTCTGGAACATAATACTGTTTCTTCGAGTTTAGGAATCACTTCTGGGTGACCGGAACTATGAACTACTCAGTAATAAGGTTGGTATGGTGTAATGTTTGCTCACTTGAAGAATCCCTAAGAACAATAAGCCACAGAACTGCTCCAGGAAGTGTGTGCAATCCCCAGTCCCGTCCCAGTCCCAGGGTAGGTGTGCTGGGGATAAACCACTTCTGTGGAAGCTGGAGACCATGTTTGAGGAAAAACCTGCAGCGTGTGATGTTTCTGTGCTGGCCCGTACCCCGGTTATTGTTCTGGGTTTTTTGTTTGTATGGCTGTTTGATGATCTTACCAGGAGCAGTCCTACCTTCTGAAGAGACTTTGGGCAAGAGGCCATGTGGGCCAGTCCAAGACCAGCTGTAAGCTCAGACTTATTTATAAACCACAGGACAGGCTCCAAGCATGCCCTGCTGTGTGACCTGGGACTGAGGTTAGGGGATATTAAGGAGAAGTATGAGATGTCCGTTGTAGCCAACTGGGTTTCCAGTGTAAAGTCATTCCTTCTTCCAGCCAGGAGATGGCTACCACTGGACCTCCTGCGTGCCTTGCCCCAGACGTGTAAGGGCGGTGGGCTCTCAGGACACACAGTTTCACTTTTCCAGCCATGTTTATGAAATTGTCTTTCTATTTAGAGATTATTCGATCAATACATACTGTCACGGTGTGATAGATACAGGCACAGATTGAAGAACAAAGCAAAAAGAGCCCCTGTCCCCACAGAGCTGGCTTTTTTCTTTTCTTTTCTTTTCTTTTCTTTTCTTTTCTTTCTTTTTTTCTTTTTTTCTTTTTTCTTCTCTTCTCTTCTCTTCTCTTCTCTTCTCTTCTCTTCTCTTCTCTTCTCTTCTCTTCTCTTCTTTTCTTTTCTTTTGGTTTTTCGAGACAGGGTTTCTCTGTATAGCCCTGGCTGTCCTGGAACTCACTCTGTAGACCAGGCTGGCCTCGAACTCAAAGATCCGCCTGCCTCTGCCTCCCAAGTGCTGGGATTAAAGGCATGCGCCACCACCGCCCGGCTTTTTTTCTTTTCTTTTTTTTTCAGAGCTGGCTTTCTTGTAAACTAACTAACTAACTAACTAATAATAGTCTGTCATAAAAAAGTAATAAGCACAGGAAGATCCCATGAGCTATAATAAAACAGAGCAATATAGTAAAAAAAAAAAATGAGTGTGGAGGAGACTATTCTAGCTCAAGGAAGGTAAGAACCCTTTCCCGAGAAATGATGTAGGAGTGAATGTTAGCATTCTGTCTAAGCTCCACCCACAGTTACCTGGCAACAGCCAGGTATGCTCCTCCCCACAGTTACCTGGCAACAGCCCTGTAGGCCTGGCCCATTACAAAAGGGGCTTCTTGCCCCCTCCTCCCTCTCTTACTCCTATTTCCTGTTTGCTTCTCTCTTGCCCTCTCGGACTCTTCTCTCTCCCCCTTCCCCTACCCCCTCTCTCCACGTGGTCATGGCCGGCCTCAACTTCTCTATTCTCTCCCTCTCTCTGCCTTTCTCTGCCTCTACTACCCTCTTGACCCCCATCCCCATGTCCCTGAATAAACTATTCTATACTATACAGTTATGTGGCTGGTCCCTCATGGGGGAAGGGATGCCTCCCCTCCCCCGCACCCCACCATGGGCCCCCTGAGGCACCCCTTCCCCCACACCTCACCACATCCCATAGAACATATCATATTCCCCTTTATCTTTTTTTATAATCACAACAGTGAAGGCTTGACTGATGAGGGGATAGGTACATAGAGACGGGGAAGAAGAGTCGGGGCTCAGAGAACAGCAAGTCCAAAGGTCCTGGGGTCTGCAGAATGCACTAAAGCATAGAGAGCCTGGGAAAGATGGGATGGTTAACGCTTCTGGGTTGAGAAACACCAGCTTTGTCACCGTTAGCTGCTCGACAACCATGGTGGGAGGCGTCTCCACAGCAGAAGACAGAACACGGATGTACGCCTTACGTGCAGTTTGAAATGGGCGGCCCGATGATCATACGCCAGCACAACTCATCTGGGAAGATCTTTATCACCCCAGTTAGAAATCGGTCCCCTTACTAGTTCTCAAAAAGGCCAAGCCATCTTTCCATACGGCAGCCTTATTCTGGGCGTTTGATATAAATGCAATGATGTCATTTGTGGTCTCTCTCTCTCTCTCTTTTTCCTACCTGGTTCTCTCAACAAAATTCATCATGGAATCATACGCATCAGCATTTTCTTGTAGCAGAATAATATTTATTGTATGGCTATACTATGTTTTATTTATTTATTTATTTATTTATTTATTCATCAGTCCGTGGACATTTAGATTGTTCCAATTTTTGGCTACTGTAAACAATGAATGCTTCTATGAACATTTATATATGTCTTTGTATACATTTTCATTTTTCTTACCCAGATCCTCCAGACTGCAATTAAAGTGTCATATGCAAACCCTACCTAATTTTTTTAGCCTTTTTTAAAAAAAAAAAGCCATCTAGACTAAGTAATTGATCTTTCTTCATTTTCAAAAGATTGAAAAAACAGTTTTAAAACAGTTAAGTAACAATAATTTACATCTCCTCTCCTAACACTAGTATCCTGCTCTGAGTTTTGAAGGCAGAGGAGTTGGTAGCAATAATTATAGTATTGGTTCTACAGAAATTTCTTCTTCGAAGGGATGTATTGAGAACATATTCACAAAACAGTATACGTACAGCACTTGTCATAAGTACTCCAATATATAAGATTTTTGCATTAAAACATTCCAAATTCATAATTATTTTGGAGAAATTTTATTACAGCTTTTTTTTCAGAATTCCTGCATATTTTCATAAATTCTACAGTGAAATGTTAAAGATGTATATGTATATATGTATATGTGTATATGTGTATATGTGTATATATGTATGTATATACATACACACAAACACTAATGTTGACTAAAATTTACCCTTTTAATAATGTTGTATTGATTTGAAATGTATACATGCGCACATGTATCTTATGTTACCCCCTTCCTGTTCCACAAACCCTCCCACATCTTCCTCCCACTTCATGTCTTTTTTTTTTTAATAACTTGCTGAGTCTGGCTTTGAGCAGTCGAAGAGCTGTTAGACTTTTACATTTTTTTCCTCTTCATCAGATTATCTGAAGTAGAAAGACTCACCTTAAATCGGGGCCTTACCCTCGGAGGAGGGCAGCTCGGATGAAAGGACGTGGAAGAAAACAGCCGCTTTTTGCCTGATCCCCTCACTCTTGCCGGCGAGCTCATCTACCCTGTTGCGGTGACACTCCTTCCCCCATATTAGAACCAATTTCATTGGGAGTCTAACGTGGAGTGAAGAACAGCAGCCCCTCAGGAATCTTCCAGGCCTTCAGTGGCACAGTGGGAGTGTTGAGGCACCCAGCCTTGTGGACTGAACAACTGTTGGATTCTTAGGTTACCCACTGTGAGATAGGCAGCGTTAGACTACCGGGACCATATCCTGTAATACATACATACATATATATATATATATATATATATACACACACACATACATATATACACATACATATATACATATATGTGTGTGTGTATACATACATATATAATATTATATATAATATACAAGAAATGCACAGATACAGATATGTATATATCTATACATGTATATTTGCATATATGTGTGTGTATATACATATAGAGTCATGTAATATTATCAGTTCTCTTCCTTTGGAGAACCCTAGCTAATACCTAGAAAGATCATTTTTAAAGGGTGAAAATTAAAGCCTTTATCTTCACCTTACTAGTTTTCTTTGAATTTTTAAAACTTTCGTCAGTGTAGTGGGTACCCACTCTCTCTTCTTTGCCTCCTTGCCTCGTGGGACTGAGCAACTGCAAGATCCTAGGACTTCCGTTCACAGCTGCTGATGATCATTGCTGGGGAGTTGGACTACAAGCTGTAAGTCACTGACAAATTCCCTTACTATATAGAGACTACCAGTTCTGTGACTCTAGAGAACCCTGACAGCCGGGCGTGGTGGCGCATGCCTGTAATCCCAGCACTTGGGAGGCAGAGGCAGGTGGATTTCTGAGTTCCAGGACAGCCTGGTCTACAGAGTGAGTTCCAGGACAGCCAGGACTACACAGAGAAACCCTGTCTTGAAAAACAAAACAAAACAAAACAAAACAAAACAAAACAAAACAACCTTGACTAAGACAGTTTTCTTTCTTTCTTTCTTTCTTTCTTTCTTTCTTTCTTTCTTTCTTTCTTTTTTTAATTTTTGTTGGTTATTTTGTTTATTTGCATTTCAAATGTAATCCTACTTCCCGGTTTCCTCTCTGAAAACTCTCATCCTACCCCTCCTCCCCTTGCCTCCTCAAGGATGCTCCTCCACCCACATGCCTACTCCAGCCCCACTGCCATAGCATTCCCCTATGCTAGGGCATCAAGCCTCCACAGGACCAAGGGCCTCCCCTCCCTCTGATGTCCGACAAGGCCATCCTCTGCTACATATGCGGCTGGAGCCATGGGTCCCTCCATGTGTACTCTTTGGTTGGTGGTTTAGTCCCTGGGAACTCTGGGGGGTCTGGTTGGTTGACATTGTTGTTCTTCCTATGGGGTTGTAAACCCCTTCAGCTCCTTCAGTCCTTCCCCTAACTCCTCCATTGGGGTCCCTGTGCTCAGTCTGACGGTTGGCTGAGAGCATCTGCACCTATTGGAGGGCCCTGGCCGAGCCTCTCAGGAGACATCCATTTCAGACTCCTGTCAGCAAGCACTTCTTGGCATCAGCAATAGTGTCTGGGTTTGGTGGCTGCATATGGGATGGGTGGGGCAGTCTCTGGATGGCCTTTTGTTCAGTCTCTGCTCCACTCTTTGTCCCTGTATTTCCTTTAGACAGGAGCAATTCTGGGTTAAAATCTTGAGAAGGGTGGGTTGCCCTATCCCTCAACAGGGGCCCTTGCCTAACCTCTGGATATGATCTCATCAGGTTCTCCCTCCCCTTTCTTGGGTATTTCCGCTAATGTCATCCCCATTGGGTCCTGGGAGCTTCTTGCTTTCCTGGTGTCTGTGACTTTCTGTTGGCTATCCCCAGTTCCCCATCCCCCAATGCCACACACCCCTTTTCAAATTTCCTGACCCTCTGTACATCTCCCCCTTCTCCTCCTACACCTGATCCTGCCCCCCTTTTCCTCTCTCCCTCTCTTCCTCCCAAGTCCCGCCCCTCCTCAACTCCTATGATTATTTTGTTCCCCCTTCTAATCAGTTTTCTTAAAGTCTCTGTTTTTATGACATCCAGAAATCATAGGGACTTGTGTGAGTTCTTACCCATTTCCTATTATGGGGTCCTAAACATCCCTTCACAGTACCTTCAAGTATCTTGGGCTGGTCACCAGCTAAGATCTCCTAAGATTTCTTCTTTTTTAATCAGTGATGATTAGATCCCAGTATCAAATTTGGAGCACATGTAAGTCTGTAAGTCGTATCATTTGAAAGTTTCACTTTAAGAAAGTAAAGGGGAAGCCGGGCGGTGGTGGCGCACGCCTGTAATCCCAGCACTTGGGAGGCAGAGGCAGGCAGATTTCTGAGTTCGAGGCCAGCTTGGTCTACAGAGTGAGTTCCAGGACAGCCAGGGCTACATAGAGAAACCCTGTCTCAAAAAACCAAAAAAAAAAAAAAAAAAAAAAAAAAAAAAAAGAAAGAAAGCAAAGGGGAATTATGAAATATTCATATCTACATTAATATGGTATTGCATATTTATATGAAATATAAATTAAAGTATGTCAAAGTATAAAATGTAAGATAAAGTATATTATTATTTAATGTATACTATCCATATATAATATGATTACAGATTGCACGTCTCTCCGTGATAAATTGTATATGAGTTTCATAGATTACATATTAAAAGAAGCCCATTTAATTAGTCAAAGGTTAGGAAATATTGTCCCAATGGCTGATTTGTCATAAGCAGAACCTTTGAGCACTGAGATTTAACCTTTTGTTCTTTTTCAGCTGTGAAGTTCTTCTCCTACATTACACTGTTGGGGCTACACTCTGTCAAACTGACTATAGATCACAGTTACCGGCGGCGTCGGGCGTTCCCTTTTTTACCCCACAGTCACGGTCGCTTCTTGGTTTATTAAATAGCACAGTGTAGCACTCTTGACTCAAGAGCCTAGCACAGAATAACCATGACCTGCCAAAGAAAAGTTGAACCCGTGGGCTTTCCAAGAATCACAGCTAAGCCAGAACCCAGCTCTCTAGATCGTTTAGAAGACAGTTGAAGATAGACAGAGCTGTAGGAGATACTGGCATGATGTGATGCCCGAGCAGAGGTTCAGGTCTACTTATGTCACTAACCTCGAGGCTATTTTTTTGTTGTTGTTGTTGCGGCGGCTGCTGCTGCTGTTTTCCAAACAGGGTCTTACCAGGGTTGGCCTCAAACTCACAGAGATTCACCTGGGTCTGCCTCCTAATTGGAGATTAAAAGTGTGTGGCAGGGAGCCGGGCATGGTGGCGCACGCCTGTAATCCCTGCACTTGGGAGGCAGAGGCAGGCGGATCTCTGAGTTCGAGGCCAGCCTGGTCTACAGAGTGAGTTCCAGGACAGCCAGGGCTACACAGAGAAACCCTGTCTCGAAAAACAAAAAACAAACAAACAAAAAAAAGTGTGTGGCAGGGCCAGGCAGTGATGGCACACGCCCTTGATTCCAGCACTTGGGAGGCAGAAGTAGACAGATTTCTGAGTTCGAGGCCAGCCTGGAGACAGCCAGGGCTGCACAGAGAACCCCTGTCTCGAAAAACAAAACAAAACAAAACAAAACAAAACAAAACAAAACAAAACAAAACAAAACAAAGTGTGTGGCACCACACCTGTTTTGTAAGTTCTTTAAGACTCTATTGGTCTTTGGCCTTTGTATGTGAGCTGCTTGCCATGGGGGATTGATAATACAGAGTTCTAGAGCGCGTTTGACAACTACCATTGCTGAAGTACCTTGAAGGCTTTCATTCATGGTCACTGTAATAGATGTGCGCTCTGTTGTATAGCAGAGGCAGACCAGATTGAAAATTGGGATGGAGTTCTTTGGTGCATACACGAGAGTAAGTCCTCCCTGCACTTTCTAGTGTTAGGCTGTGAGGGGAACCTTTTCTGGATCAATTGCGAGCCTCCCAGTTCCACCGTGAGTTCCGTGTTCGAAACAAAGGCCCAGGACACAATAGGTAGAAAACCCAACAGAGGTCACAAAGCTAAGAGGCAATCGTGCCTTTAGCATCTGGGTCTTTGTCCTCTGGGGCCTCCACCTCTACATTCAACTCCCCGGGACTTCTGTTTCTTCACCTAAAATAATTGGCAGATAAAAGTCTGCATGGAGTTGGAGTACCGCGTGTGCCGAGGGAGCGTGTCAATCTCCAGGACAGCTTCCACTTCTAAGCTTCTGATTACATTCAGCCCTCCCAAATCAATTAATCCGGAAACCCACATAAAGCCGGGTGCAATACCACACGCCTGCAGTCTCAGCTGGAGCAGGTGGATCAAGAGTCAGTCAAAGGAGGGCGCGAGCTCTAGAAAGAGGCCCTGGGGGTGAGGAGAAGAGAAAGCCAAGGATCAAACCACCCAGAAGCAGCCTTCTTGTTCTTCCAAGGATACCCGGAGGGCCACATTCAATGGGAAGAAATGTCTCCAGTTATCATTGTATGTGAGGTTTACGGTTCATTGTGTCTTCCTTTGGTGATTTGGAGTGATAGACCCAAGCATTTGTCCTCTGGTGATGGTGATGGTCCTCTGTAGATCTGGAAATGCAATGTTGTGTTTTTGTTTTTTAAATCTAAATACATAATGATGGATTTGTTTGGAGGTAAAAGGCGCTGGCGTTTTTTTTTTTTTCTCTCTGAGCTGACTATATGTCTAGGTTTGATTGACAACTGTTTGTTTATTATTGCCAAAGACTGTCACCCCATTACTTCTTAAGGCTCCTTTAGGCTGCTCATCGTGTCTTGATGAAGGCAACCTGATTCTCAGGAAATGTCACCATCTGCCTTGCCAGGGGTCTTAGTTAGGGTTTCCACTGCAGTGAACAGACACCATGGCCAAGGCAACTCTTATAAAGGCAAACGTTTCATTGGGGTTGGCTTTCGGGTTCAGAGTTTCAGTCTGTTATCAGCACAACAATGTCCAGGCAGACACGGTGTTGGAGAAGAAGCCAAGAGGTCTACATCTTGATCCCAAAGCAGTCGTGAGAAGACTCTCTTCCAGGTAGCTAGGAGGAGGAGCTCAAAGCCCACACCCCACAGTGACACACTTCCTCCAACAAGGCCACACCTCTTAGTAGCACCACTCTCTGGGCCAAGTATATTCAAACCACCACAATAGGGACCATTCTCAACCTCCTAGGGTAGAGTAGTTTTGCTACTTTCCACTTCTGGTGTGCCTGCTGACTCATCTATGATCTCGTGTTGGAAACCACACAGATGAGCAAACTAAATCAGAAGCAAGAATCTTGGAGGGTTTTTTTTTGGTTTTTGTTTGTTTGTTTGTTTTTTAGGACTCAGCAATGCTGGAGCTCCATGGGATGCTCTGTGACGTGTGGGAATGATGCAACCTATTTCCTATCCATTCATGTTGAGGCAGGGAGAGGCCAGTGATTGGAGGGGAAAAAGGAGGAGGAGCTAAGAGAAGGCGGGGCGGAGAGAAAGGGGGTCTGGGAGCTGCAGGAGGGAGACAGACAGATCCAGATGGCGTCAGATGTGTTTCTGGTGTGCTGAGAGGTTGGAAATATTGGGATAAAACTTTATCATTGTAATCTGGCATTATGTAATTGGGAGTTTCATATACATAAATATATTTGGTTAACTACCCAAGTTTAAGAGTCATGCTTTACCGGATACTTGGAAGGAGTGGGTGCTAGGCAGGAGAGAGAGAGAGAGAGAGAGAGAGAGAGAGAGAGAGAGAGAGAGAGAGAGAGAGAGAGAGACCCTCCAGGACTTGGAGCAGAGGTCTGGAGGGGCGGTACTATATTTTAATCATTTCCCACGACATGGGGACAATGGAATGCCGTGAGTTGTCCATCTTCTGAACTATACAGTCACACTTTCCCAGTAGTCCTTAATGAACTCTTATCTCTAAAGCCCAAGTTGGTGAATCAGTGAGGTTTATACATACCAGAGTGCGGGTGAGGGGTTAGTTACAGGCACATGGATGACTCAAAGGCAGCTGCATCATGCAAACTCATGTAACCAGGGTGACAGCTCATGGCTGGAACTCTGGAGCTCCTGTCCAACTTACTAGTAGCTCTATGGGTTGGAAAGACTTCTCTTCAGTAGCCCTTACTGGCATCTTGGGACTCTGGAGTCCTAAGACTTCCTGAGTCTTGAAAGCCTTCCTCCAGGATGGCATGCTTTCCATCCAATATCTGCCCTCCTCTGTCCCTGTGTTCCTAGGAGGTAGGCTCCTGTGGGCACAAAAGTTCCTTTACTCCATTAGTGCCAGGCTTCTGCTTGGGTTTGCCTACTGCTGGGCACTTTCAAAAGGTTGGTGAACAGAGCCACACCCACCTTGGTGTTTTATCGAAATATGAATGGCATCCCTGATATTTTTTAACTCTTGGTATTGGTCCTCTCTATTCGTCAAGGTTCTCTAGAGGAACAGAACTTATAGATTGATGTATAGAATATATAGAGGACATATGGAATATATAGAATTTATTAAGCTGGCTTACAGGCTGTGGTCCAGCTAATCCAACAATGGCTGCCTATCAGTAGAAGGTCCAAGAATCCAGTTGTTCAGTCCATGAGGCTGAATGTCTCACCTGGTCTTCATTATACACGGGAATCCTCCTGAACACATAAGCTCTAATGCCAGTGAAGAAATGAATTTGCCAGTGAGAGCAAGCAGGCAAAGAGAGCAGGCTTCCCTCTTCCATGTCCTTCCCACCTCAAAAAATTTGGTTTAAAGGAGTCTCTTCCCACATCAGAGATCCAAATGAGAAGAAGGTCTTCCCACTTCAAATGATTTAATTAAGAAAAAAGTCCCTCACAGGTGTTCCCAGTCATTTGGGTTTTAGTTAATCCCAAATGTGGTCATCTTGACAACCAAGAATAGCCGCCCCATTCTCCTTACAGGGCCTATTCTCTCAGGCACTGGGAACACTGGGTCTGACCTTTGTCACTTTAGACCCATAGCAGTTTCATAACTCTGGATTGTACTTTTAAACCATCTCAGACATCTATAAATAGGTCTTTCTGCCCATAAAACTCTTTTCATTTGACTGTGTGCAATACAGTTTCGTTTCCTGCTTGAATCCTGACTCTGTGACTAGTAATTGGCTAATAATGTAAGTGTTTGTTATAATATTATATAATCGTTAGTAGTATTAGCATGATTATTGAGCTAGTCCTAGAAGTAAAACAAATACTAATAGTAAATAATATAACGTGATGCATATGCATATTGAACTGAAGGTGGGGTAATCTGTGTCTTCTTCCAGGGTCATCTGCATCTTCCAGGGTCGTTTCCATCTTTTGAGTCATCTTCATCTTCCAGAGACATCTGCATCTTCCAGGGTCATCTGCATCTTCTTTCCAGGGTCATCTGCATCTTCCAGATACATCTGCATCTTCCAGAGATACCTGCATCGTTCAGAGATCTCTGCATCTTCTTCCAAGGTCATCAGCATCTTTGTCCAGGGTCATCTGCATCTTCTTCCAGGGTCGTCTGTCTTCCAAGATCGTCTTCATTATCTTCCAAATAAGGCAGAGGCCACATCCTGCATTCAGAAGGCTGTTTTGCCTCTAGTTTCAATAACTTTCAAGTACTGTCCTGGCTAGTTTTATGTCAAGTTGGCACAACCTAGAGTTATTTTGGAAGATGAAACCTCAATTAAGAAAACGCCATCACTAGACTGGCTTGTGGGCTAGGTGGTACTCTCTTTTCTTGATTGTGGAGGGCTCCGTGCACTGTGGTTAGAGCTACGCCTGGGCTGGTGGTTGTAGGTGCTCTAAGAAGGCAGGCTGAGGAAACCACGAGAAGCAATCCAGTAGGCAGCACTCCTTCATGGTTTCTGCATCAGTTCCCACCTCCAGGTTCCTGCCCTGCTTGAGTTACTTCCCTGGCTGTCTTAGATGATGAACTGTTATGAGGAACTGTGAGTGAAATAAGCCCTTTCCTCCTCAAGTTGCTTTTGGTCATGGTGCTTCACCTCAGCAATACAAACGCTAAGACAAGCACAGTGATAGAAAAACCTTCTGTAGCATTGAGAATAGCTCAGTGGTAGAGCACTTGCCTAGAAAGAGCAAGGTCCTAAGCTTGGCCCCCAGGACTGAGGGGGAAAAAAATCACAAGAATTTCAACTACGTGGTGGGTCTCAGGGATAAAGATGAGAAAATATTTTGATGTTTGTAGTAAGGGATGGTGTGGTGGTTTGAATACGCTTGGCCCAGGGAGTGGCACTATTTGGAGGTGTGGCCCTGTTGGAGTAGGTGTGGCCTTGTTGGAGGAAGTGTGTCCCTGTGGGCGTGGTCTTTAAGACCCTAGTCCTAGCTGCCTGGAAACCAGTCTTCTCCTGTTTGCCTTTTCCTATTGTAACGAACTCTTAGTTCCTCTGGCACCATGCCTGCCTGGATGCTGCCATGTTCTTGCCTTGATGATAATGGACTGAACCTCTGAACCTGTAAGCCAGCTCCAATGAAATGTTGTCCTTATAAGATTTGTCTTGGTCATGGTGTCTGTCAGTTCACAGCAGTAAAACCCTAAGGGAGACAGATGGATACTCTGTTCACCTTTAGGTCTGGTCTATGTCAGTTGAGATTCTGTTCACAGTTACAGCCCAGCTTAGCTTTACATCTCCTCTCTGTTTCATCTCATAAGGTAATGGTCTCATCTCAGTTATACCCCAAAAGTTAAAATGGCTGCCGTTTAGCAGGTCCGAGGCCTTTACCTGCTAAAGACCTAGAGTCTTTGAACTGACCACAAACGTGGGTTTGTCTGGGCTTTGCGTATAGAATACGGGTCATGTTCTCTCTCTCTCTCTCTCTCTAACTTGACACTTTGAACTGAGAAAGTACTTGGCAATTTTTCAGCTTGTTATATAATGCATGGAAGTCTGACTCTGAGGACGTAGAGGCTCATTTAAAGGAACTGGCACCGTGGAGGGGAAGGATCTAGTTCACTGGTCTTATGTTTGTTTTAAAATAATATCCATTAATTCCACCTGTATTTTCTCAAGAAGAAAGCAGATCCTTTGGCACATCTGAACCCAGCAGCTTGTCTCTGGGAGGCGAGCCCTTCGCTCTGAGTGTATTATCTAACAAAACTGTGCTGTAGGGTTATGTCAACTGAATGTATGCAGTCCATGTGGGGAATGGCCTTGGACTATCCTAGATACTTGATTTTATGTTCCCATCTGAGAACCCTTTGTGCACCAAGAATTGGATCCTGGAATGTTGCATTAACTTTCCTTGGAGGGGGACATGAGCTAACTTTCAATTACTCCAGATAAGGCACCAATGATAGACCAAAGAGATAGTTCTTCTCAAGGCTCGTTTGGTGACCCAGTGAGGACTGGTACTTACTAGCAGTGCATGGCTAAGTGATTACTTACTAGAGTAGGCATAACCCCAGCACAACCGTATCATTAAGAAGTCTGGCCCCAGTGTGATGGCCTCCCATATCTGCATAGATGGAACTCCCCACCCACCCCTTCAGCTCTCCCGCCCTCTGGGTACACTAGCATTTCCCAAGACCCACAGGTACCTGAGACAGAACTGCATGAAGCAGGGAAGGAGAGGCTGGAATCACAGACAGGGAGTCTAAGGGTCCCTCATACAAGAGGGAACATCAACAGCCCCTGTCTTGAGGGTCACTTGCCCATAATCACAGCTTCTCTGACTACGTGACTAAGACCACCATGGCTGTGCTTGTAGGACAGTCTCTCTCGCCACAAGGGGTCAGCTGTGAATGTGTGCAGCACATGCATGTGGAGGTCATATGCTGTACATAGCACACTGCCTGTTTGGGTTTTGTTTTCTTTTATGTTTGGTCTGGGTTTTCTTTCGTGGCTGTCTGTGCCACGGCGATACCCTCCCACTCTGAGAAGGCAGCTGGTACTGGAGGCCAGTGTAACTTCAAAGACTTCCCCCATGGGGTTGGAGAGTTGGTTCAGGGGCGAAGGGTGTGTCCTGCTCTTACAGAGAACCTGGTTCAGTTCTCAGCATCCATACAAGGTGGCTCAACCCATCTGTCACTCCAGCTCCAGGAGATCTGATACCCATTTCTGACCTACATGCCCTTCTCACGCATAAAAAGAAAATATCTATTTTACAGGAAGACCTACTCCTAGTGACTCCATCCTGCTAAATATGCCATAGTCTCTCAAAACTTCAAGGCTAAGTAACAGCATGACCTGGGAATTAAGGGCTCTACATCCGGGCCTGTTGGGGGTCATTCCAGGTCCAAACCTTCGCAGTTTCCCTTCTGTAGAAAAATGAATAAAAGTTACAGGATTTGCTTTAGAGGATTAAATACTTAGCACCGGGACTGGCGGAGCACAGCCGCTAAGGAATTTCAACCACGCATTGTGACGAGACAGTGGCTACCATGACAGGTCATTCATTTGCTTGATGACGCGGTGGTCCTCCAGTTTCCATTCGAAGATCTCTGGGCAGGTTTCGGCTCTGCTTCCTCCGCTGTGCTGTTGGGAGCGGTGACGAGCAGGCTGCTTCACACTTGGTCCAAGAAACATACTATTTTGATGTGTAGAGCGATAATAAGCGAATTTACATCAAGAGTAATTGCGGGGCTTGCAAGATGACTCTCAGCGGGTAAGAGCGCTGAGTTCAAATCCCAGCAACCACACGGTGGCTCACGACCATCCGTAATGAGATCTGATACCTTCTTCTGGTGTGTCTAAAGACAGCTATAGTGTACTTGCACATAATAAATAATAAATAAATCTTTTTTTAAAAAAGTGTAATTGTGAGCACTGTGGGTCCTGAGTGTGGACATGCATTATCTCATGCTTTGAACTCAAGTCACTGAGGAGTGGGTTGTTCCAGTTGGCTTTTGAACCATTCACTACAAGCACAAGAAACTCACTTTCCTTGGCACAAGAGCACTGTACAACTTCGCCCCTGGCCTCCCCGCCCATGGCAACGGGAAGCAGACGTTCAGAGTGTCATTCTCTGAACCCAGACTACCCATAGGGAAACCTTAGCTCATCTCCCACTTACTGGGACCAGGGCCAAGGATTCAGCCTTTCTTTAGCTTGTTTTCATTACCAGTTTAAACAGCCTTGGTCTCTCATGACAGGAGCCGTGGGTCCCGGGTGTTGAAATCATGGTCTCAGGTGAGTTGACGAGTCTGCGTGTTTAAAACTGTTGATCTCAGATGAGATGGTACAGATGAACTCTGGGTCCTCGATGTGTAGATTCAGGCTTTGTGTCTCATGCCATTTTTTTTCCCCCTGAAGTGGTGGAGGGAATATGGGTCTCGTCCATCACAGGCCCACAGAAGATCCAACCAGCCACAGCCCCTCCGACCCCCCATATTCTCATCCGTAAGTAGAGACAAGAATACTTAACCATAGGAGCCGGCTCTGAGAGTAAAGGAGATGTCAGAGTTCTGGAGAATCAATGAACTTTCAGAGAATGGTATTTATTTCTCTCCCTTCATCCTTTATTTTTTTTTAATTTTTTAAAAGATTCTTAAAAAAAAAATTATCTAATAAGCACACCATAGCTGTCTTCAGATGCACCAGAAGAGGGTATCAGATCTCTTTACGGATGGTTGTGAGGCATCATGTGGTTGCTGGGATTTGAACTCAGGACCTTCGGAAGAGCAGTCAGTGCTCTTAACCGCTGAGCCATCTCTCCAGCACCTACCCTTCACCCTTTAATCTTCAAAAGCATTTGTGTGGAGAGCATAAAAGACTGAAATGCAAATAATCTGGAGAAAGGAGTAAAATGTCATGTAATGAATTTTCAAAGTTATTTGCAACGATGAAACACTATTTTAAGGCCCGGAGGGGATGACTCAGCAGTTAAGAACACTGACTCCTCTTCCGGGGAACTGAGCTCAAATCCCAGCACCCAACCGTCAGTAACTCCAGTTCCTGGGGATCCCATGTCCTCATCTGGTCTCCACAGGCACAAGGCATGCATGTGGTGTCCTGACATACATGCGGACCAAATACCCATACCCACAAAATAATACATAAACCTAAAAAAAATTGACTTTAAATAAATACTGCATATGCCTAAGAGAAAATGACTTACCCACTTCTGTCATTTTCTGTTGTTAATTGGTGTATGAGAAGGAGGTAGGATTCACTTAATGATTGACAGATCTCTCAGGAAACCCGAACAAAACCCCAGATTGTGTTTTCTTTAGTTAACATGATTTCAAAGTGCAGGGTCTTTGCAACTACCCTGTCATTTATAAACAGGGGATAAACGTGTCTAAAGAAACCTGCCCTTAAAGAGAGAGAGAGAGAGAGAGAGAGAGAGAGAGAGAGAGAGAGAGAGAGAGAAACCTGCCCTTTGTTCATAAGTCAGGAAGAAGAGCTGTGTCAGCAGGGTGGGTGGTGGACCGGGATGCTGTCTTCCTGCTAACTCTCACGCCAGCCTGATGCGTCTCTGATGCATCCCCCCCAACCCTCTGATGCCCGTCCTTCTGGTTTCTGCTGCTTCCCTGAGATGAGAACCAAGCTGGGGTCTCCGTCTAATCTTGTTCTCTCAATGACTCACGTAGCATACAGTCAGAACTGGGGCCTGGGGATATTTACAAAGCCCTTCCTAAAAATGCTTGCTGGTGGTAGCAATGTTAGGCAAAAGAGCAAACCCATCCGTTTGGGGCACCGCCTGTACGCCCTCCAGTGCGTGCCTCTAAAAATGTTGCTTCCAATGATCTTCTTGCCAGGGCAGGCTCATTGAAATCCAGCTTCATGACCAGCCTGCCGTGTTCTCTCTCCCTCTGACAGGTTAAAAGTATATTGACCCCCGGGCCAAGAGCCCCAGCTGAGTCTATGTGGGCTCTTTGCGTCCCCGGGACTGAAAACACTGGAGATGGGGGGGGGGGAGGGGAGAGAGCAGGGGGGGCGGGGGGAGGGGAGGGAGCAGGGGGGAGGGGAGGGAGCGGGGGGAGGGGAGGGGGTGGGGGGGTGGGGGGGCTGGTTTTAGTTTCCTTCCCTCCAGTCTCTTGGTGCTTCCACACCCAGTGTGGTGGGGGAGGGGCTCCTCCGGCTTCTCTGGGTCAAATTCTATTTGTAGATACAAGGGCAGGGCTGGCCTAGATCACTGGGTTCTCTTGCTTGTCCCACCACAGTGTGGCTAAACAGAGGACCTCAAGGGACTGACTGGGGGGGAGGGGGGGCAGGGCAACTTTGGCCTTACATCCTGGTGGCATGCCCTTTACTTCCGGAGGAGCTGGCCTCTGAACACCAACCTGGCCGCCTCACTCGCTGAACAAGACAGGCCTTGCCGTTGCTCGAGTCTAGCCCCCAGGGTTGGGTATCACCGCAAAGCAGGATCTTTGCCATTGCGTAAGGACACTCCTTTAGTCTGTCTGTACGGACAGGCATGGGCTGGCCTGAGGAGACCGTCCTCTCCCACTTACTGTTATAAGTGACACTGGGTGGGTGCAGGAGGGAACAGGCTGTGCCCATTTCACAGGGCTGAGGATGCGAATAGGCAGGGTTTCCCCCAAACAGAATGAAGTTAGGAAGTTGCACAGACAGCGACTGGTTTGATCCGCACGGGAGGGCATTGGCGTGTACTCTGACGGCTGGGATCGGGATCTATGCAGTGAAGCGGAAGCTTTCTAAAATACCTGTTATTGAAACGGGGGAGGGAGGGCGCGGTGGGGGGGATGACATAGGTTTTCAGGCAGCTGTGGATACAGTGAGTGAACACAAGTCACCCCAAATGAAACCACCACTGGGAGAGAATACAGAGCCCTTTTCTTCTTCACGAGCACAAACGTCTTTTAGGATGTCAACAGCTAAGTCCCTTTCTTTTTCCTCCCATAGGGTTTTGTTTTGTTTTTGTTTGTTTGTTTGTTTGTTTTGATTTGATACTACCTGACTTCCATGGACACTGTTTTGTTGTTGTTGTTGTTGTTGTTAATTGATAGTGTTTCTTTTTCGGACCAGGTCCTTGTAGCCCAGGCTAGCCTAGAATTCATTATGTAGCCCAGGGTGGACCTGAGCTCCCAGAGATCTCTGCCTTTTGCATTGGGTATGGGTGTGAGTCACCACAGTGGGCTACCGTTCCTATGAGGCATGTTTCTGATTTTTCTTGCACTTTGAGATAAGCACGATGTGTGTGTGTGTGTGTGTGTGTGTGTGTGTGTGTGTGTGTTTCTTGGCAACAGTCCACCTTGGTTTTTGCAGACCCGGTCTCTAAGTGAGACCTGGGGCTTTCTAATAAGGGTAGCCTCCACCTCTTTGGTGCTATGGTTACTATGGTTATGACAGCAGCTGGAGTCGCGCTTATTTGTATTTGGGTGCTGGGGTCGGCGAGTGAGCTCTCCCCAGGGCCAAGAATATGTTTGAGGGAACTTCTCCATAACTTGAGTAGAAAGGGGGTGTAGGGGGGGGGAAACGCTAAAGTCATCTCACAGGGTGGTGGGTACGGCTGGATTCGGTCCCTCAGACTCTCCCACACTCCCACGATGCAGGCAAGATTCTGAGAATCTCATAGATAAGGTAATAAAGGGCAAGGCGGCTTAACTCCTGACTTTGCAGGAGGTAGTCCTTGCCGCCTTAAGTTAGAACGCAGGCTTTGCCTGGTATGAGGGGAATTCTCAAGCTGTTAGACAGACGGAGTCCTCTTCAAGAATTCCACAGACAGAATGTGCTCGGGGCAGAGGGAGAGCACACACCCCCGTGCAGGCAGATCCCTGGAGCGAATGGTGTCCGCACATTCGTTAGCCCCCCCCCCCCCCCCCGGAACCCCGGGTGGGGGGTGGGTCGCTGCAGTGGGCTTCTGGGACGGCGCAGAGAGCAGTGCATGGGAGATAGCGCGGGTTGCTTTGCACCGCAAGCTAGTGTTAGCCTGGTTCTCATTCAGGACACCTGACCATCTTCACACAATGTCCCCCCCCCTCCCCCCGACCTCCTGGTCGCCCTCCTTTTCCCGCGGAGCTGTCCCAAAGGAAAGCCCTGGGCGTCTTTACTCCCCGCTGCCAAAGAGTACCAACTTCACAAAGTTCTAGGGCGCTTTCCTCTGGGATCGCTGCCCACGGGGATAGCTCCGGCCAGGAGGCTCCCGGTGACCCCCAGGAAGCCAGGGACAGCATGCGACCCCTTTGTATTCATTTCCACAAGGGTTCCTCGCAAATGCACACGGTGCTCGCCGGGGGGGCACGCGGGGGAGCCTCGGGGGACCAAGGGGACTCGGGTCCGGCCCTGTCCCCCCTCTCCTAGCGGGGCCTGAAGCCACCAGTGTAGACGCAGCGCCCCTACCGCCAGCTTTTCCACCGCCTCAATCTCCTCCTCCTCCGCCGCCTCCTCTTCCTTCCCCCCCAGCGGGCGTGCAGTCTCAGCCGGTTCAGACTGGCCAGGGTGCCCCTGCAGCGGAGATCGGAGAGTGGGACCACCCCGGGAGTGACTTCCCGGGGTGGGTGGTGGGGGTGGGGAAGGTGGAGCCGGCCGGCCGGGCGGCACTCCATGTGTCCCGGGGGCAGAGGGCGGCGGCTGTATATTGCGCGCAGCGGGACCGGTCGACAAGCGCAGGGCCGGGATCAGCAGCGGCGGCCGGAGCTGCACCCGCAGCCCCAGCCGAGCCCGGGACTCAGGTAAAAACCCCAGGAGCTGGGAAGGCCCTGGCGGGAGCTGTCCCGTCACTCTGCAAACTGCACCGAAAGGAGGCGGCGCTGTCACCCGCGGGCGCACGGCTTCTGGTCTGGGTGTCTGCCCGGGCTGAGAGCGTCCTGTGATTGATTGCCTCTGCAAAACTCGCAGGGCTGCATTTTGCATGGAGTGCGGGGAAACAGAGGGAGATGATATCTCGGAAGTAGGCGGGTGCCCCCGGATGACTCTCCCGGGATACCTTTCTGCGGGTGCTGGTGGCAGATCAGAAAGAGGCTTGGGACCCAAGTGGGTCCTCACTTCCCAGAAGGCCGCTCCAGAGGAGGTGGGCTCAGGTGCTGGGGAGAACCCAGCCTGGGGCGCATAGGTTTGATAAACTGCTAGGACAGCAGCTCACGGTGCGGGCAGGTCCTGCCGGCTTCCGGGCAGGGCAGCACCCGGCCTGCGCTCCGGAGTGTGGGAACCCAACTTCGAGAAGGTTCCTTCGCCACCTGAACGCTCAGACGAACAAAACTTATTAGGATTTTGGTGCAAGCCACTGAACTCGACCATCTGACCATCAGTCGGGTCGGGATTTTACCTCATTCTTGGAATGTCAGGTCTATGCAGCCCAAACTGTCTGCAAAGTTTAGGCAGCGTTTGCACTACGGATATTATTTACATATTATTATTTATGTTGATATCTTACTAGCCTCACTGGGACCATCTGATGGGCTACAGCCCAGTGGTAATATTTAGACATCTTGAATTGCTTAGATTGTCATGATCACCTAGAGCAAGGCAGAAACCATTGAGATACTCTTACGCAATAGACGTAGTGAGCTAAGGGGAGAGAAAGTGCGGGTTGGTTACAGCCTCTGTTAAACACTTTGTGAGCGCAGAGAATCCTATTGGAACCCATAACCTGCCTCGTCTAGCAAATCGAAATTAGACAATAAAATCGTTTCACCTGCCCACGGACAACAACTTGTATATTCAGCACCACTGATGTCCTAAGAGCGGACTCTTCCTGTTTCCCTTCCTTCTGTATTTGGATAAGCGGAGAGACAGGAATCCTACTCGCTTTTGGTTTCTCTGTGTAGCCCTGGCTGTCCCCGGAACTCACTCTGTAGCCCAGGCTGGCCTCAAACTCAGAAATCCACCTGCCTCTGCCTCCCAAGTGCTGGGATTAAAGGTGTGCGCCGCCACTGCCCGGCCTTCTTAATGAAGGTTCTTTAGAAAGGGCCAGGGCGGGGTAAGAGGGTGAAGAGGGACATTAGGAACTCCGGGCTGGCTTTTTAGTATTTTCTTTGCTTGGCTTGGCAATGCTAGCTATGACAGCGGGGAGTGACTGGTGTCTGAATGTCCCAGCAAGTCCCGGGCTTCAGGTACAAGCTGGCCACTGCCTAGAGCAAAGGCTCTCAACCTTCCTAACGCTACAACCCTTTGATACGGTTCCCCATGTTGTGGTGACCACCACCACCCCTCCCGGCCATAACATTATTTTCATTGCTACTTCATAACTGTACTTTTGCTACTGTTAGGGATAGTAACGTAAATAAAGGATATGTGGGATATCTGATGTGCAACCCCTGTGAAAGGGTCGTGGGACCCCAAAGCCACATGCTGGGAACCATCGGACTAGGTAAAGAAGCTAATGCTTAGATAGGTGCTGTCAGATTTGTAGTCTTTATTCCCCTCCCCCCACTTTGAACCCTCCATGTTTTGCGGTCCTTTTCTACATTAAAACCTCCCCCAAATTGAACTGATAGACCATTGTTGTGCGAAGTTGAGGGGTAAGCAGACAGGAGTCAGTGTCTTTCTTACAGGCCTGCAACTCTCTGGAAAAGAATCATCTGGCGAGAAGTATCCGGTCCAGTGGGAAAAGAAACATCTAGCAAGAAGTATTGTCCAGTTTTAATTCAAGATCATCAAAGAAGAGAAGCAGGTATTCTAAGCCAGCTTAGTGTTTACATTTAGTTTTTTTTTTTTTTAGATACCAAATGATTCTTTGCAGACAAAAAGGTTAAATTACAATTTATTATTGAGCTCACCTCCCCGTCCCCCAAAATGGTATGTTTTCTGTTCAGTCTTGTAGGAAAGACAGCATGCTTCTGAGCATGTATGAAGGTTAAATTATAACTTATTATTGAGCTCACCCCTCCCCACACACACAAAGGTATGTTTTCTGTTTAGTCTTGTAGGGAAGATGGCATGCTTCTGAGCATGTATGGTGTAAGGTGTCGGGGAGGGAGGAGTCTGACGGCAGCAAGGCCAATATTGTACTATTGTTAAATAACAAGAACCTAGAGGACTATGAGCGAGAGTTTTGTGGTGGGTGCAGGGTCTCAGCCAAGACTGGCATGGGGAGAGGCGTCTCCCTGATGGGAGGGGATCTTGCTGAGTAAGAGCCCAGCACAGATGGGCAGAGTGGGCAGTGTTCAGAGGAAACGCAGCTGCTAGGATAGTAGCTGGACCTTGGAATTCACATTAGCCAAGGCTAGGAGATGAGGTTGCGATAAATGGGCTATCCAGTGCTAAGGCGCCGAAGCGTGGTTGAACAGTGCCCTTGTGATGGGTCATAACAATCTTGGTGTACGGAGCCGGGCGGTGGTGGCTCATGCCTGTAATCCTGGCACTTGGGAGGCAGAGGCAGGTGGATTTCTGAGTTCGAGGCCTGCCTGGTCTACAGAGAGAGTTCCAGGACAGCCAGGGCTACACAGAGAAACCCTGTCTGGAAAAAAACCAAATCCAAAAACAAAGAAAAAAAAAAAACAATCTCGGTGTCTTTGACTAAGTTTTTGGCCTCCAGTTGGGTCTTCTGAGTTGTCTCTAAAATAAGTAAAGGGTTAAAGTCTCCATGTTGGTTTTCCATCCACATTGCTGGGAGGTGTATGCGTGTGTGTATTGGGGGTGACACCTACTGTGTTTGACTCCAATAACCTTTCACATCCGGTTGTGATTTTTCTCTAGACCTTCCTAGGCCGGTAGGGTAACAATAATCTATCTTATTTCAGTCATTTGTCAGTCTAGTAACCATTAATTGGTCTTGTCCAACCTATAGTCAGGAGAGCCACCCAACCTTTGCTTTATTTTGACTCTAGACCTAGAATTGTGATCATTCAACTAAGCAACTACTCCATCTTGAGGCTAGAGAGATAGCCCGGTAGTGAAGAACATGTACTGTTCTTGCAGAGGACCCAAGGTCAGTTCCCGGCACCCACAGGTGTCTCACGGCTGCCTCTCACTCCGGCTCCTCGGGAATAGAAAGAAACTTCTGACCTCCTGGGCACCAGCAGTCATGCAATTAAAAATGATAAAATAGCCAGGCGGTGGTGGCGCACACCTTTAATCCCAGCACTTGGGAAGCAGAGGCAGGCGGATTTCTGAGTTCGAGGCCAGCCTGATCTATAGAGTGAGGTCCAGGACAGCCAGGGCTACACAGAGAAACCCTGTCTCGAAAAAACCAAATAATAATAATAATAATAATAATAATAATAATAATCCTTAAAAGAAAAAAAAAAGAGTCCAGTTGACCCAGCGTTTGAGCCCAAGCTTCCCACTGTCAGAGCCTGCCCTCTGAGCCACGGCTTTGCAGCACTGGAGGATGGCTCCTGCAGCGGATGGGGCGTCCTCCCTTCCCGTCGTCATCCCAATCGATCTGATTAACGCTGTTCTACACAGTCTGTTCTGGGGCATAGTTCAATGTCTTTGTTCACTTTAAAACTGCTACACAGAGGTAGGTGTGGTGGGTCACACCTCCGATACCAGCATTCAGGATGACTGGGTAAAAGGATTGGGTTTTGGAGGCTAGCCCAGCCACACAGTGAAAGATCTCCCTTAAACCAACCAACACACCCTAGTACATGATGTTGTGCTTTAAAAGAAACTCTTAAGCCCGAGCGGACATGGGATGTGGAGTAAGGAAAATGTTAGCCAACTCCACAGCCTCGAATGTGAAGATGAGAGCAGCCAGAGCTTCTGAGGGACCGGTGATCTCCGAAGCCCTTGCTGTTTCTGAGAATCTCCCCGTTTCTCTCTGTTAAGTCACCCATGCTATTTGGCCATTCTGATGAGGGGGGGGGATTGTATAGAACAGTAGATACTCTTTAGATTCATTCAGTTACTTCATAAAATACAGCGTTTATTTGGTGAAACGGAGAGGGGGAGGGTTTAAATAGTACACTGTTGAGCTTTCAAATGTACTATATCCCAAGGAGAAAGAAAACGTCGTAGCTGGGCAGCGGTGCTGCATGCCTTTGATCTCAGCAGTCCGGGGGGCAGAGGCACACAAATCTCTTGAGTTCGGGGCTAGTCTGGTCTACAAGGTGAATTCCAGGCAGACTGGTTTACACAGAGAAACCCTACCTTGAAAAACCTAAGAGAGAGAGAGAGAGAGAGAGAGAGAGAGAGGGATAGAGAGACAGACAGGAAAACAGACAGAGAAAGATACACACAGAGAGACAGAGACACACAGAGACAGACAGAGAAAAGGAGACAGAGACAGAAACAGAGACAGAGAGACAGACAGGGATGCAGACAAAGACATACACAGATAGACAGGGAGACAGATAGAGAAAGGTACACAGAGAGAGACAGAGACAAAGAGACAGACAGACAGAAAGAGAAGAGAGGGAGGAGAGACAAGGTGGATTCCAGGCAGTCTAGTTTAGACAGCAAAACCCTATCTCGAAAAACCTGAGAGAGAGGGAGTCAGAAAGACAAAGAGAGAAAGAGAGACTGAGACACACAGAGACAGAGACACACAGAAAGACAGAGACGAAGAGACACAGAGAGAGACAGAAAGAGGGGAGAGATGAGGAAAAGAGAGATGAGAGGAGACATCATGCCTGCTAACCCTATCAGCATTTCCTTTGAGGCCTGTATGACATTGCTTTTCTCATCCCCATGACATTCTTTTTTTTTTTTTTTAAATTTGATATATTCTTTATTTACATTTCAAATGATTTCCCCTTTCCTGGATCCCCCCTCCCATAAGTCCCATAAGTCCCATAAGCCCTCCCCTTCCCCCCCCCCCCCGTTCCCCAATCACCCCCTTGCTGTTTCCCACCCTATGACAGATTCTTAGTGGATTGGTAAAAGGAAGGGTGCTAAATTCTGGTGCACAATTTGGGGTCATACTGAACGGTGAATTCAGACGTCAGACTGGGCTCTAAATAATCACATGTGAGTTACATAAGCATATGAAGCAGAAGCGAGGTCTCGTCATGGACCTCTTTGCCAGAACACTCCCCAGTCAAGCTCTAGGCCGGGCTACACCGAACAAATGTAGCAAGATCCCAGCAGCACAAAGAACTCGGTGAGAGCAGGACCCAGGGGCAGGAGCTTACCAAATGTGTGCAGGTCTGGGCGTGGTGGCTGCGTGTTTGTATTCTGTTAAACCTTTTGACTCCCGATAGTTCACACATCCTGTCTGATATCTTCTCTGAGGATGGACAGGACTTAAGATAGGTGGCTCTTCACAGGCACGATGAGCAAAGACAATGGTGCCAAGCGAGACAGACCCTGGATGAACCAGGAAGAAGGTGGGGGTGGGGCGGGACAGGGGCGTGGCGTGGGTAGGCGGGGCAGGGGCGTGGCGTGGGCGTGGCGTGTACCCGGGACATTAGGATAGGTAGGGTGAGACACTAAGCCACTAAGTGCGCTTAGCATTTCATCCAGACTCGGGGACTCACTAGAGAGAAGAAGAAACTGGATAGCTTTTCATCCAGCTGAGGCCAGAGTTTCTCAGGTCCAGGTAATTATTACATAAAAACGAGGGCCCAATATTGACAGAATTTCTGTTTTCTTCTTTGGGGAGGGGAACCCTGAAATACGGAATTTTATGGGTAACCTTCCAGTTTTTTGAAGCATTGGCAGCTCACTCAAATCCGCCCAAAACAAGAACAAAAGATCCCTCACTAAGCGGGTCAAACAAAACCATCTTGGGGCCAGATTTGACCGTACCATTGGCAATGTGTGATTCAGTGACCTTAGCCTGAGTCCGTTGACTCATAGTTGGCCTCTTCCTTGCTAGAATGTGTCCCTGCCCCTTTGGTGGTTTCTGGCAAGTGCTAGGCTGCTGGTGTTCTTTCTGTTGCTGTGATCAAACACCACCCAAAAGCAACTTAGGGAAGGAAATGACTTATTTAGCTCGCATTTCCAGGTTACGGTCCATTTCCGAGGAAAGCCACGGCAGGATTGGAACAGGAACTTGAGGCAGAAACAGTGCAGGATCACAGCTTGCTGCCTGCTTGCAGGGGCGTTCTTATCCAGCCCAGAACCACCTTCCCAGAAAATAATAGCCTGGATCTTCTTACAACAATCGTTAATCAGGGAAACACCCCACAGACACACACACACACACACACACACACACACACACACATATATATATATACATATATATATATCCATGGGCCACTTTGATCTGGGTAACATTTCTCTCTACCATTCCCTTCTCCAGTGATTTCAGACTGTATCCGACTGACAGGTCATCAGATTCAACTTCAGGCAGCTACCAAGCTGGACGGTCAAAGGGCGTCCTTCGCTGTAGATCGCATCAGAGACGTCAGCCGCTAATGGCGCCTGTTAATTGTTCCTTCCAGTGACATGTAGTATGGCTGAGTTCCAGGACCTGGAGGTGTTTCTCTGAGCACTCTCCTTGCTCCTGTCTGGACTCTATCCCAGTGAGACGAAGTAAACTGGCTTCCTCTTGGTCAAGGTGTGTTTGGAGGCCAACTCAAGATGCTTGCAACTCTCCATTGCCTTGTCTTGCAAGATTTACCCATACATTCTCCACGTTCTCCCCACTTCCCTCCCTTCCCCTCCCTTCCCCTCTCTTGCCTTCCTCCTCCCCTCCTTTTCTTCTTCCCCCCCTCCTCCTCCTTCTGAGATAGGAACTTACTCCGTTCATCTAGCTGGCCCACCTACCCCTTTCTCCCAAGTGTCTCTGAGGGGCGACATCGTGGAGTCTGACCCTCGGTAAACTTAGAACAATTTAGGGAATCTCCTTGATTTTCCACTAAATGAGTTAACGTAAAGATTTTGCTCTTGTGAGTTGAATCATAATAGCAGTTTAGATTGTTTTATGGTGCATTCAGCCGAGTCCAAAGAGGGAAAGGAAAACAGAATTATGGGTTTCCTTAACGATTCCAAGGGAAATTGTGCAGTGAACTTCTTTAACTAAACTGGATTAAACATTTTTTTATCCATCATCTATCATCTATCTACCTATCTAATCTATCATCTATCTATTTATATCTATTTATCAAGACAGGGTCTCACTATGTAGCCTCGGCTAGACTACCTATCTAGAAACAAGGCTGGCTTCAAACTCACTGAGCTCCACCTAGTCCTACCTCCCAAGCGCTGGGACTAAAGGCGTGCGCCACCCCATCCAGCTACAGAGTGTTTTCAGAAATGGATTCTGGGATTTGGCAGACTTGGCCTGTGCTCCTTAATTCGTGTCAATGAACTATTTTATAAACAAGTGAGCCTGGCTTAGCTTGAACTCCAGGGCAGACATGGATGAAGAGAAGAACCCATTTGAACAAACGAGACGAGACCAGTGCATTTAGAGAGGCCGTAGACCTTGTGTGCCTGAGTTGGCCTGGAGAGAATACACAGAGGGCTTGACAGGACCGTACAAACCCACAGCTCTTATTCTGGGGCCATAGTCTAATAGGTCAACTCCGACTTGCATTTTAATGACTATAGCATTTATTTGCGTCTTATTTTTAATTGACATAGTATTTGTACATAGTATTCTTTGTGGAGTATGGTGTGATAGTTAAATTCATGTATGCACAGTGTGACAGTCAAAAGTCAAATCAGGGCTATTAACAATTTCTATTGCTTCCAATATTTATTATCGTATGCCTGTTTCGGTTACCTTGGAATATGTAATGAAATGCTCGTAAATGCAATTACCCTACAGTGCTAAACAATGCTAGGATGAACCCTGCTGTACTGGCTGGTGTTGTCTGTCAAACTGACACGGGCTGGAGTTATCACAGAGAAAGGAGCCTCCCTTGAGGAAATGCCTCCATGAGATCCAGCTGTGGGGCATTTTCTCAATTAGTGATCTAGGGGGGAGGGCCCATTGTGAGTGGTGCCAATCTGGGCTGGTAGTCTTGGGTTCTATAAGAAAGCAAGCTGAGCAAGTCAGGGGAAGCAAGCCAGTAAGCAGCATCCCTCCGTGGCCTCTGCATCAGCTCCTACTTCCTGACCTGCTTGAGTTCCAGTCCTGACTTCCTTTGGTGATGAACAGCAGTGTGGAAGTGTAAGCTGAATAAGCCCTTTCCTCCCCAACTTGCTTCTTGGTCATGATGTTTGCACAGGAATAGAAACCCTGACTAAGACACCTGCCTTAACTGGAATTTGGTAGCTATTGTCTAGCCTGTCTCCCTTCTGGTCACCTATGCTAATTTCTGGCAGTGGACTCTGCTGTACCAGATACTCTGATGTGTTGAACTTTTTAGCACCTCAACAGGCAAGAAGTAGCTAAGTCATGAAGAAAAGCACAGGAAATCATTACATCTCTGTCCATCTCTGTCCTGTTGGTCCCATTGATAGACGGGATGACACTTAAGTAAATTGGGAGATGATAACGGATCAGTGACCAGGTGTCAGTCAAGATAAAGGTGCTTGTCGCCAAGGCTTATGACCCGAGTTCAACTCCCCGCACACACTTTGGGAGAAAAGAAATGACTTCTACAGAGTGTCCCTCCCATGTCCACACTTGTGCTGTCAGCATGTATGCAGGTGCGCATACGCATACAGACACAAACGATAAAAAAAAAGTAATAAAATAAAAGAGATAAAAGAGATGGAACATCTAAGCTTTTTTTTCTCAATTTCGAGCCATTGCAAATTTTTTCTTTTTTTAAAAATTTATTTATTTATTTCATGTATGTGGATACACTGTCGCTGTCTTCAGACACCAGAAGACAACATTGGTTGCCCATTAAAGATGGTTGTGAGCCACCATGTGGTTGCTGGGAATTGAACTCAGGACCTCTGGAAGAGCAGTCAGTGCTCTTAACCGCTGAGCCATCGTCTCTCTCTTAATCAGCACATAAATAATACAGGAGTAAGCAGCCATGTGGTGAGCTGCTGTGTAGTGATTTTAGAAGAGACTAGAAACATGTGAGACCTCAGAGGTTGTTACATGAAATAATAGAATGTCCAAATGGTGACGTGTGTGTGTGTGTGTGTGTGTGTGTGTGTGTGTGTATCATATATATATATATATGTCTTAGTCAGGGTTTGTATTCCTGCACAAACATCATGACCAAGAAGCAAGTTGGGGAGAAAAAGGTTTATTTTGCTTACACTTCCACATTGCTGTTCATCACCAAAGGAAGTCAGGACTGGAACTCAAGCAGGTCAGGAAGCAGGAGCTGATGCAGAGGCCATGGAGGGATGTTTCCTACTGACTTGCTTCCCCTGGCTTGCTCAGTCTGCTCTCTTATAGAACCCAAGAATACCAGCCCAGGGATGGCACCACCCACAAGGGGCCCTCCCACCTTTGATCACTAACTGAGAAAATGCCCCACAGCTGGATCTCATGGAGGCATTTCCTCCAGGGAGGCTCCTTTCTCTGGGATAACTCCAGCCTGTGTCAAGTTGACACACAACACCAGCCAGGTCAGTGAAGTGCCCTGGGAACGTGCTCTGGCTGCCGAAGGTGGAGATGTGCCATCAGCTGCCCTTCAGACTCCCAGAGCCAATGAGTGCGTCCTTGTTGATGGTACAAGAATCACAGTTGGAAGAAGACCTTCAGCTGACAGCCCTCAGGGACAGGAGGGCCTCACTGGAGGTCACCAACTTCCTATGATCATGAGGAGTGGGCGGTACTGGTGGTAGATGGACCAGCACCAGGGCTGGGCTAAAAATACTTCTTTAGTGTGTCTAAGCCTTTTCCTTTTCAAAAATTCACTTTACCTATTTATTATGGAGTAGGCATGTGCATAGCACAGCGTGTGTGTGTGTGTGTGTGTGTGTGTGTGTGTGTGAGAAGGTCAAGGCTTGTCTTCCAACATGTGGGTTCCAGGGAAGCTGCCTGCATTTGAGGAGGTACCTGTCTCCAAGCCAGAAGACCTGATTCAAGCCTCTTTGTTCTGACCCAAGAACACTCCTATTACAACTCTTCTAATTAATCCTCCGCTTCCTGGGTGGTCTCAGAAATAAAAAGGCCAGGAGGCTAGAACCAGTGGTTTCTTATGATTGGGAAAAAGCGAGAGCCAGGTGAAGGAGATCAAGGTTGGAGAAGCCATTTCACATCTGCCTTATAATTAAACGCAGTGTTCTAGTGGTTGTGTGATTTATGGAGATTATAAGTGAAAATACAAACTTGATATTGTATAGTTAGTTATCCACGTTAGATGTTTAGAGAATTTCCTTTAAGTCAGGGAAAGATATTTAATTTTTATTTATTTTTAAAGATTTATTCTAATTGTGTGTGAGAGATGTGAGTGCAGTGCCTGAAGAGTCCAGAAGAGGGAGATAGAGACCCTAAAGCTGTAACAGTTACCAGCAGCTGTGAGCCACCCAACATGGGTCCTAGCAACCAAATTGGGGTCTTCTGCAAGAACAACTAGTGCTCTTACCGACTTGGCCCTCAATCCATCCCGGGAAGAAATATTTTAACCCGAACTCTGTACCCACCACGCCCTAAAGGCTTTTTTTTTTTCTTCTCTTTTCTGGTTGTTTTCTAGAGCCCTCAGAGAACCACCGCATTGATTTCATCTCACAATGGAATTTCAGAAGTCACCTGACGGAGGGTGGGGCTGGGTGATTGTGGTCGTCTCCTTCTTCACCCAGTTCCTCTCTTACGGATCCCCGCTAGCTGTTGGGGTCTTGTACGTAGAATGGCTGGATGCCTTCGGTGAAGGAAAAGGGAAAACAGCCTGGGTGGGATCCCTGGCAAGCGGAGTCGGCTTGCTTGCAAGTAAGTGGATCTGTTTGTCCGGTTTCTCAGTCTTTAATCGTTTAATTATGTTTGCCATGTCATTGGTATTGCACAGGGCATGGAAGGCTTTTCCAGGTTGTAAGCATAATGCATATGTTCCTGCTTGTCTTTGAGACTGCTCCAGAGGAAGAGACACACTCTTCTGCCCTCTGTGGGCACACACACACACACACACACACACACACACACACACACGCACGCACACACATGTGCACACACACGGGCACACATTTGCACATAGTTAAATAAAAAGGAAAAGAAACGTTGAGCCGCAAACACAGGCTTCCTGCCTCTAAGAGGTTCGTGGCGGATAGGAGCTGGAGATCGAGCTCAGTTATACAATCCCTGTCAGGTACAAGAATTTCAGTTTGATGCCTAGTGCTCCAGGGAAAGCTGGGTGCTTTAGCGCCTGCTTATAAACCCAGAGCAGGGGAGACAGGCAAGGAAATCCCCGAGGCTCACTGGCCAGCCCGCCTAGCTTAACTTGGTTATGCTTTGGGTCCTTTACACACTCTCTCTTGAAAAACAAGGGCAGGACTGGGCAGGGGTGGCGCACGCCTGTAATCCCAGCACTTGGGAGGCAGAGGCAGGTGGATTTCTGAGTTCGAGGCCAGCCTGGTCTACAGAGTGAGTTCCAGGACAGCCAGGACTACACAGAGAAACCCTGTCTCAAACAAACCAAAAAACCCAAACCAAACCAACAAAAACAAAACAAAACAAAACACAAAAACAAGGGTGACTTAATTCCAAGAACATTAGTGTTGCCTTTGACCTCACCTGTATACATACACACACACACACACACACACACACACACACACACACACACGGCTCACCCTCTAACAAGGAGCACGCATATTTCCATGGATATAATAAGTACAGAATGTCTACATGTGCTGGGTTGTCCGCAGTACGCTGGTGATCTCCGTGTCTTCCAAGCTCTGGCTCTTTCTCAGACTCTAGGGTCAGTTCACATGCCTGTCAATCACAGGGACCTCCTCAGACAAACATCCCACAGCGAGGGTGGTCGTATCTCACGTGGTGACATTCTTTGGGCTTTTTGCAGGGGTTATATGAAGATCTGTTTCGCTAAACAGTTGTTTGCGGTGTGGTGGTGGCTGTTCCGAGTAAAGCAGACAGGAAAGGAACCTTTTCTTATTAACCTTTTAACCGTGAATATCATATCATAAGGCACTTCAGTGTCTTGAGTCATAGTTTGAGTTCTGCAGTGATTATTAATGACTTCTGGCACTATTTAAGCTAAGACAGGCATAGGAGGGTACACGTGGGGTTTCTTCCTGTATACAAAGATAGGTATAGGTGAAATTGGTACACATGGAGTCTTCCTGTGTGCTAGGAACTTATCATGATTCCGGGAGCAAAACCCAATCTCTATCCTGTGGAGAAACTCGGGACATGGGGTGTGGTGATTCATAAGGTGTTTTTGAGTTTTAAAATGGGTTTATGAAAGTCTGCTTAAAATAACCCCAAGTTAGTCATCCCTTTTTAAAGATATGTCTGCCTCTTGGCTGTTGATGGGGTAGCTGTGGACAAAAGGCGGTGGTATCCCATCGGTAAATCCAAAACAGGATACACAGCTGTGGGGGAAACCCAGCAGGTTCCTCTGACCTTCTTAGATAAGAAACTAAGCATGACTAAACACGTGGAGAAATCTTGATGTTGCAGAGTCAACAGAAACAGGAAGTGTGCCCAGGATTTGTTTGAAAGACTTTTTAAATAATTATTGTGAGGCTGGAGAGACAGCTCAGTGGTCAACAGTATTTTCTGGGCTCTGTGGGTACCTGCACACACATAGTGCAACACACACACACACACACACATACATGGGCAATTGTAAACTTAAAACTAGATGGCTTGTAAAGTTGTCAAAGCACAAGTGGTTAGTAACTGACACATTCGTAAAGAGATTTGAACTAAGTTGATAAAGAGATTTGAACACACGGCTTTCTGGAGAACAATCTGGTGTGGAGAGGAAAAAAAATTTTTTTACAGTGTTCTTATATTTTGTCATCTCTATTAGCAAACTCTTAAACAGAACAGTGATTATCGGGGCTTCCAGAAAGGGGTCCAAGGAGAATTGCAATGATATGCTCCTTAGCACATGGTAAGAGAACAAGGCTTGTCCGAGAGTTAGTTCAGGAGGGAAGAGAGGGTAGGTGACATCCGGGGTGTGGAGCACGGACACGGGTATAGAAGCTGAAGTTGGTGTCCCTTAAAAACTGACTCAGTCCCCCAATATCTCCATGTCCCTAGGTCAGTGTCTTCATGCCCCTAGGTCAACATCTCCATGTCCCTAGGTCAACATTTCCATGTAGGTCAACATCAACATGTCCCTAAGTCAAGGTCTCCATGTTCCTAGGTCAACTACATTTGTCTCGAGGCTGAGGGTAAGCCACCTTCATTTTAATAGGACTGTCTACCTAATTTATCAACCCCAGAGCAATATGGAATAAGAATTCTTGCTTAAGAATTATTAAGTGTTTCATAACAATGATAGAAGACCATGACCCTAAACACTGGGCCTTATCTAGTCTAAGAAACCAGTCTGGTTCAGAAGAGCTAGAGATATGGATGCGAGTGGGGGAAAGTTGGAATTATAAAGGGTGGTTGTGAGAGTTGTTACCCAAAGGCAAAGCAGCCCCTCAGGTCTGGGCTTCTGTGATGTGGCAACTGCCCTTCTAAGTCTCTTAAGATGTTCAGGAATGCCAAGAATTCTGGATATGCTTGAATATAGCATTTTGATAACCTATGTCAATGTTCACATCTTAAATAGAACAACATGGAGAAGGAAGAGTCACAGTAGGCTGGCTGGCCTTTGGAAAAGTTAAACATTAACTCTATCTGGATATTAGTTATCTGATCCAATTTTTTTTTTATTTTTCTTTCAAATATTTGTATTTCCCAAGCGTGAAGTCATTTAGAAGAAACCTCAGAAACGGTTATGAGCTTCATTTTTATATAGGCAAATTTTTGGCCAACAACTACATTGTCTGAACAGAACAAATTACGTCACACAGCGTTTCCTGGAAACCTCAAGTGTATCTATCGGGAAGCCACTTCGGGCATGTCGACTCGTTTCCCACACATCTCTCTCACCTCCTTTGCTGTTCTCGAGAGCACTGATAGTAAATTATCTCATTAATGTTTAAGTATACGTTGAAGGGCTGTTACTGTACACTCTTCCGAGACCATAAAAGTAAGGGACTATCAGAGAAAGAGTGCGTGTGTTCTAAATGAGGCAGCTCCAAACTGCTGGCTCTTTAGATCAATGAACTTTTCACTTCAGGCAAAGAAAAAAAAAAGAAAGAAAGAAAAACAAGAGAAGAAACAAAAATATGTGGAATTTGAAATACTGACAAAATTAAGACGAAAACCAGGACTCAACGGTGCTTGGGATAGGCTGAGTCGAGCTCAAGTCCTGGCTCAACCACATTTTAGCCAGGCACCTTCTTGGAGTCTGGCACCAGCTACTAGATGAGGAGGCATTTGAACCTGCAGCTCAGAGCTCTTGAGGGTGAACATGATAAAGAGAAGAGCTGAGAGTGCTTTCGTCAGGAACTCATTAAAAAGAAATGGTGGAAGAGAGGGAGAGCAAACACTACTGGAAGTGTGTGTGTGTGTGTGTGTGTGTGTGTGTGTGTGTGGGCAGTACTCACTGCAGAACCATACTGACCATTCACCTGCCTGATGCCTTTGTTCTGGGAAAATCAGCCGGCATATCTTTTTTTGCTAGAGAAGGTTAGGAAGGTCTCAGATATAGAGAAGCCAAATAGAGACCTAGTGTTTCCAGGTTTTTGTTAGCATCAAGAAAGCATTCAGAATAAGGAACTGGGAGGTTACATATAGGTGTATTGCAATTTTTATATAATACTTATATATAATTATATAATTATATGTTATATTATATTTATATTTATATATCATATATCTTATGTGATGATAAGATATAAGATCTTAAGTATGATATATGATTTATATTATGTGTAATATAAATATATAATTATATATCATATAGGACATTTATATGATATTATATATAATTATACACATACACACATATACACATTTTGAGACAGGGTTTTACTATGTAACTCTATCTGTACTGGAACTCACTGTATAGACCTGGCTAGCCTGGAACTCACGGAGAGCTGATTTGCCCACCTCTAGAATGCTGGGGTTAAAGGTTTGCACCACGCCACAAGGGTCTGGGAGGTTTTATTACAGAATAGAAGTGCACACTCAAGAGGCAAGATGAGCTTCCTAGAGAGTCCTGCTTTATAGCCTGCTCTTTTGCTAAATCTTGGGGGCACGGGTAAAGTATGACATTAAATGGACTGTTTTTGACTAGCGAGTCTTGACAGGGAGCACCAGGTGACATTTGTCATCGTGCGGTGGAAATTGGAAGGCCAGACATGAAGCCTGCAGTTGCGGCTTGCTGTCCTTCAACCCAAAGCCGCCGTTTCTGGATGTTTTAATTTCTCTTCTGGCTTATCCTCCTGCTGTTTGCCTTGGTCTCTCTCATGGCATCTCAGCCAAGCCCTCTGTCATGATCTCGGGACCAGGGCAAGTACATTTCCTTCTGGTTGGTGACTTAGGGAGATGATTTGGATCACAAAAGCATATAATTGCTTAGCCGTTGACTCTCAGGTATTTCAAGTACGTTGCAGTGAGAGGAGGCCTAGACTCATGATTTTTGTTGTTGTTGTTGTTTTTTTTGTTCCTTGGTTTGAGGAGTTTAAACCTAGGTCATTGTGCATGCTGCACAGTGCGACACTGGCTACCCGTAGCCAAAGGACTGTCCCCCCCCCCCCCGAGGTCTCACAAGTGACTTTAAATTAGGAACCACCACTTCTGTGAGCCCTTTGGATTTAGATCTTATTTTATTCATTGTTATTATTGCTGTTTTGTTGGAATTTTGTTTGTTTGTTTAACAAGGTTTCTCTATGTAGCCCTGGCTGTCCTGGAACTCAATATGTACACAAGGCTGGCCTCGAAATCACAGAGATCTTTGACTGCCTTTGCATCTGGAGTGCTGGGGGTAAAGGCCTGCACCACCGTGCCCAGATGTATTTAGATTACAATTTTGCACTTGCACTTGTGAAGAAACCGTGATGTGTAACTCACTTGAGCATTTTTTATTTTGTAAGATAGACTATACTGTAAGTTCCTGCTTTGGCATGACTTTGCTTATACCATTAGATCATGAGAAACAATCATACAACTTTGGTTCTGGCATGGCTCTTGTGGTCAAAATCCTACCCAAATAAATAAGCATCTTTGTGCCCTTTTGGTAAAGATGAATTTATACATGTTTGTATAATGTTGCATATATACATCTTTTACTGAAAGATGGGCTGCATAGATATTCATATATATATATTTTTTTGAGACAGTATCTCTCAAATGACTTCTCCAACTTGCCTGACTTAATTGTTCACAATTAGTTAATTCAGATGTCTCCAGCTGGCTAGTGAGGGTTTCTTCCTTCCTTGGTTACATGACCCAAATGAACTCCATGCTGTGATACAATCATGGTGTCCCGCTCTGTGCTGGTGATGGCTTGAATAAGCTATTCTGGAAACATAATGTCAGAACTTGCTGAATAACAAGTTTCACAAACTGCCTGTGTTTTATTGGCTTTAATTATTCTTACGTGACTGATTTCACTCAGTAGCCACTGCTGTGGGCAAGCATGGGGTCTTACATTCTGGTCTTATTTAAACTAATATTACCTCTTAGACAGTGCATTGCATGTCACACGATTGTCTGTCTGTCTGTCTCTGTCTACTTTTCTATCTGCCAGTATGGCTGAAAAGAGGTTCACGGAGGGGCTGGAAAGATGGTTCAGCACTGTCCGTTAAGAGCACCGACTGCACTTCTAGAGGTCCCGAGTTCAATTCCCAGCAACTACAGGGTGGCTCACAACCGTCTGTAATGGGATCTGATGCCCTCTTCTGGTGTGTCTGAAGACAGCGACCGTGTACTCACATGCATAAAATAAATAAGTAACTCTAAAAAGGGAGAGGGGTGGTTGACAAAATTAGAGAATTCTGAGTGCTTAGTGCAGGCAAGAGCAGGGAGCCAGCACACACACACACACACACACACACACACACACACACACAGTACCTGCAGGTGGGTGGCTATTAACCTATGAACCCCTCATGGAGCTGTCCTGAGACTACAGAGTTGCTTCCTTGTACAGTTAGTTCAAGGCACCCAGCTGTATCAAGGTGCAGAGCTGGCTGGGCCTGCCTGGGTAAATAGCAGCTCAAGTGGGCTGCCCCAAGCAGGGGGATCTCACTGAGTGGTTGAGGCTGTAGGGGCCCACAGCTGATCTTCTGATCCACACCTGCTGTCTGATGACATGTCAGTGTTTGCCTCCGTGCCCCCAAATTTGGTGTCCTTCACTTTCACGGGACCCAAGGGAAGAGGGTTACGTCTGGTGTGGTGGATAAGCTTACAGGTATGGTTTATCTGTTTTGATCTTGATCCTTTTTCCTGTTCCTGATTCATCTGGGCTAGCTCGTGAGTGAGTCGATGAGTTTTTGTGGTACGAACAAGATGCAGAATCCATTCTCAGCGTTTGCCCTCGAGATGGAGCAAATTTCAGTTTTGTAAGGAGTCACTTGGGGCCAAGGCAAAAATGACTATACAGGGTGGAGTCAAGTCATGTAGAACAGGACACAGCCTATCCCTGTGGGGACGCCAAGAGAGTTTACAAGATGCATGCCTATTACAGGTCTTGTAGACTCAGGGAGTAGATACAAGGAGAGAAAGCAAATCAGTGATCTCATAGCTCTTAAATACCAAGGTTACTAGGCAGGACCGGGGCCATCTCTGGAGTTTCGCGGATAAAATTAACCAAGACAAGACCCAAGAAAGTTGTACTTATTTGGAAGCTACATGAGATTGTGCTCCAAGCAGGCAGGTTTAGAACAGCCTCACAAATATGTCCCGGGGTTTTCCCAAGATGCAGCTTTATTCATAGCCAAGAGCTTAGAAGTTGCGTGACTTGTGAGTCAGGCTTTCGGATTAGTGCGGAAGGGGCAATCAGGCCATCTAGAAAGAAAGGGAAAGTCTGGGTCCTTCCTGGGGGTTGGGGGTTGGGGGGGGAGGAAGTCCATTGTATGGAAGGTCAGCAGAGCATCACAGTGTCTGGAAGGTCCATGTGTAACTAAGGTGGGTGTGTCTGGGCTTGTTCAAATGTTCAGCTGTGTATGGGTATTACCTGTAGTGAGTGTGTGTGTGTGTGTGTGTGTGTGTGTTTGTGTGTGTTTGTGTATGTGTGTGCACATGTGTTTGTGTATGCATTAGTATATGCGCATCTGGGCACATGTAGATAGAGGCTAGACATCAACCTTAAGTCCTTCTTCTGGTGTTATATACCTCTGGCTCTCAGAGTCATTGAGATTGCCCAGTGAGTCCCGGGAAACTCCCCAGGGAGCTTCCAGTGCCCCCATCTCCCAGTAATGGGATTACAGCATAGACTACCAAACCCTTCTTTCTAGAAGGTTCTAGAGTTCAGGTCTTCATGCAAAGCAAATACTTTACCAACGGAGTGATCTCATCAGTCTTTATTTCCACATTTTTTTCCTTGACTAGTTTTATGGAGGTCGTCTGAGGTGGGCTGTCAGGAGGGGTGGGTTGTCATGGGTGGGCGGGCGGGGAGCCATGGGGCCTTGAGGAGTCTTTGGATGCTAAGACTCAGAGCATGCGTTGTTCATGGCACATTCCGGTGAGATGAATGTGATGGAAGAAGAAGAAGGAGAAGAAGGAGAAGAAGAAGGAGGAGGAGGAGGAGGAGGAGGAGGAGGAGGAGGAGGAGGAGGAAGAAGAAGAAGAAGAAGAAGAAGAAGAAGAAGAAGAAGAAGAAGAAGAAGAAGAAGAAGGCTTATACTGGGGAGGTTTTCTGTGTCGATTTGACCAAGCTGCATTCCTTCTCTGATTACTTAAGTCCTAAAAGTTGGCATTGCTGGGTTTTTTTTAAAGATGTAATCGGCTTTCAGAGAAAGAGCTTATCCTAGATAATCTGGGTGGACTCCAGGGAAGAATGGAACTTACCCAGGAGGCAAAACACACACACACACACACACACACACACACACACACACACACACTAGCTCTGCCCGTAGCCTGCCGCTTCAGCCTGAGAGTCCCAGCCTGGCTTGCCCTACTGATCTTAGATTTGCTTACCCAGACAAGCATCGCCTGGCCCTTAGCCCACAGATCCCTTGCAATAAAGCCCTCAGTGTGCGTTCCCCGTTGGGATTTGTTTCTATGTTTGGTTGATCCAGACGAGCACAGAAGGGGTGGTAGGTCACGGAAGCAGCCCACTGCCGTGCCCAGCAGCAGTCTGAGGTGCGCTTAAGCAGCCCCCCCCAATCCCCAACCTCCCTCCCCAACCCTCCCTAACCCACCACCCCATCCACAAGTCATTCTCCAAGAACAAGGAGGAGAATAGAGCCAACCTTGTTACGGAGACTATGGGGGACTCTCTGGTCCTCTGGTTTGAGGCTCAAGGCAGACTTAGCGTCGTTTCCCGTCCCCCCCCCCACCCCCAGTTTTGGTTTTTATTCTTCCAGCCTTCCACCTGCCACCATGAGTCAGTAGCCGATGACTAAGTCGGTGCAGGCAGGTCCCCTGGCTCAATGTGTTTTGAACGCTCCCAGGGCTGCGGATGAGGACTGGCCCTGTGCTGCGAAGTACCCTTAACTCCTTCAAGGTCTGATTTGCATCCTTCTGTAGGAATCTGTGGCATAGGGGAGTTCCCATGTGCCAGGCCTTTCTGGACTGGCACCTAAATGAGTTTTGGTTATTCCCCCATCCCCCCCCCACACACACACACCTGTTATGTACAAATGCCAGCAAAGCAAACAGCTGGCCAAGTCAACCAATACGTACATGATCAAAGGCTGTCTTTTCTTCGCGTGAGTCTGAGATTCATGACGTC
>OZ030025.1:18349297-18376797 GCA_964023405.1 Apodemus agrarius | reverse complement strand
TCACGATCTTCAGTGGCTTCCTGGTGGCTGGAGGCCTGATGCTCAGCAGTCTCGCCCCCAATATCTACTTCCTGTTCTTCTCCTATGGCATTGTTGTAGGTAAGGATCCGGGTCCCCCACCCCCACCCCCAACCCCACCCCCCGTGTTGCCAAACTCCGGGTCCACATCAGTTCACTGATGTCGTATATTATTAAGCTAATCTGAGGAGTGAAAATATTTCCTAAAGCCTTTTGACGACCACCTACCTCTCTCAAAAGTTGTTGCTCTAGGAAAGGTCCAGCAGAGAGAGCCACATTACTTTCTTGTTGTTGTTCTTTTATGATTTTATGTGTATGAGTGTTTTGGCCTGCATGGATGTCCGTGTACCATGCGTATGAGTGGTGCGCATGGAAGTCAGAAGATGCGAAAGGACCACTTGGAACCGGGATTGAAGCGATCAGCTGCCAAGTGCATGCTGGGAGATTAACCCCGGTCTTCCGGAAGAGCAGCGGGTAAGAGAGATGGCTCAGTGGTAAGATCCGTCTCTCTAGGGCGAGATAAGCACATTTTGACCGTCCCTTTATGCCCTCTTCAAGGGGGCACTTCCAGGAAGATATTTCAAGCTCTCATCTCCACCTAGCTCCGACAAGGGAAAGCGAGGCAGGAGAACGTACGCTCAGACGTTCCTGACCCTGGGACACCTCTCCGTTTGCCACTGGGAGCTTCGGCAGCAGTGGACAGAGCTTCAGTTTACTGCTAGCACCTAATCCGGAATCTCGAGTCGACGCACAAAGTGGATTTTAAAAATAAGGCCTGAGAGTAAGGAAGACAGAGTGGGGATGCTTGATCGAGCGAAGGAGTATTGTCTTAACCTTGAAATTTCCTGTGTAATATATTATTATATTTAAACGTGTTCAATGCTAAAAGTCACTAGACGACATTTATATGAGTTCCTAACAGGTTCTGGTTACTTGAATTATGCAAATTAAATAATGGCCATTTCCTGCATGTTCAGCTTAGAGCAGTATGATAGCTTTTCCCAGCCCCTATTTAAATAGTTTTGTTATCAAAGATAGTAATCCCCCACCCCACCACACACAGTTTGAGACAGCGCCTCACTATGAAGCCTTGAGTAATCTGCTTCCTGAGTGCTGGGATTAAACGTGTGTGTCACCAGTTCCAGCCAAAGACGATCTTGATTCTCATGGATGTACAGTTGTGCTAAGCAACTATGATATTTGGTTTGGTTTGGTTTGGTTTTGAAGCAGAATCTCCTGATATGGCCCAGCCTGGCCCTGAACTCTAGATCTTCCTGGTTCAGTTTTCCCTAGTTTGGGGGTCGCACGTGTGCTTCACTAAGTATGATTTTTAGTATCGTCTGAGGCTGCATCTGAAATAGATAGGCCATAGACTCGGATGAGAAATAAAAGCTAATACCAAGACCAGGGCTGTTTTCAGTACTATATGCTATATAGAGATAATGCATGCTTACATTTTCGATGCCTTTTAATCCTATGCGATTGATTGTGCTAAAGGTCAGAAGTGAGAACCAGTTGCTGGTTATTTAGGTAGAAGGACAGGCTGATAAATGTGTAAGTTGCCACACAGCAGAAGCGAGGCCAATGGCGAAGTGAAACCAGTGGCCCGTGCTGGCGAGCCATGGGTATGTGTGCAGAGATGGGCTGAGGAGTTGCAGTGTGACCTTTAGGCACAGGTGGGCTGTGGCCAGTGGGTGCAGGCTGGAAGAAAAAAAAGGGGGGGGGGTAGCGGAGGACGCCCGGAGTCAAAGACTCAGATGGGATATGGTGGATAAGAAACAGCAAATCTCTAAAAAGAAAAAAAAAAAAAAAAAAAAAAGACCATGCACGCGTGTGTTCATGCGTTGGATAAGAAACAGCAACGTTTTAAAAAAAAATGGTGCGTGCATGCTTGCGTGCGTGCGTGCGTGCGTGCGTGCATGCGTACTTGTGTGCAGTGGATACGAAGCAGCACATGCGTGCGTGCATGCGTGCGTGCATGCGTACTTGCGTGCAGTGGATACGAAGCAGCACGTGTGTGCATGCGTGGGTGCGTGTATACAGTGCTTGCGGAGGTCAGAAGAGGGCGTCATAGCCCCTGCTGGCGTGGGTGCTAGGAACCAAATTCAGTCTCCCCCACTAGAGCCGCAAAGTGCTCCAATCCCTCGCAGCAGCTTTTTCCTGCACAGTTATTTTTAAAAGAAGTACACATGTCATCTGAGAGTCTGCAGATACGTCAAAGCATCTGATAGAAGCAGCTTGTTGGGAAAATGTTGCATCTTCTGTCGCTTTCATTGCAGAAACACGGAGCGATGCCCACTGCAGCTTAGACAGGAACTGTGCTAAAGGTTCAGGGAGCTGCGAGGAAGTCGGGGTTCCCATGACCGCAGGAGGTCAGAGAAAAATGCTGAGGTGAACCGGGAGCTGGAGATGGGACCCGTGAGCAGTGGGTGTGGCGAGGAGCTTAGCGTCTGACTGAGCTAGAGAGCTCTCTGGAGAGTTTCCAGAGATCATCTGTGTTTTCTTAACAATTGAAGGCACGCACCTTAGGAGATGACGGGTGTGTGTAAAGTCTATAAAGGTGAGATAAAGAGAATTATATAAGCTGTTTTGGACGAAAAATCCTTGGCCACACTGATCTAATCTAAGGTGGCCTTGGTCCAAAATGAAACCGTAGCTGGACAGAAGTCCTTGTTAGAAGTGTGTGTGTGTGTGAATTTGCAATGGCTTTTGTGTAGGTCATGGTTTGCAGAGTCATTTGCAAAAGGTTCTTGACAGATCTCACTTTTGGGGACATATGCCTGAGATCTTGTTCTTCACAGCTCCTAGTTGTATGTATGCATGCATGTATGTGTGTATATGTATGCATGTATTATGCAGGCATGTATGTATGTGTATATCTATGTGTATATATGCATGCATGCATGTATGTATGTATGCGTGTATGTATATGTATGTATGCATATGTATATATGTATATTTGTATGAATGTATATATGTATGCATGTATGCACGCATGTATGTATATGTATGTATACATATGTATATATGCATATTTGTATGAATGTATATATGTATGCATGCAAGTCTGTATGCAAGCATTTATGTATATGTATGTGTGCATATGTATATATGTATATTTGTATGAATGCATACATGTATGCATGTATGCATGTGTGTATGTATGCATATGTATATATGCATATTTGAATGTGTATGTATGCATGCAAGTCTGTATGCATGCATTTATGTATATGTATGTGTGCATATGTATATATGTATATTTGTATGAATGTATATATGTATGCATGTGTGCATTTCTGTTTTGTTTTATGGCTGGATAAAAATGACTCTATTGCGATTCCACGTTTGCAAAGTGGGATTATATTAAAAAGAAAGATTCTGGAGTTGGGTCTCATCCAGATGGAGATGCGAAAGCACACAACGGTGGAAGAGCTCAGCAGGCTGTTGGATTGCATTCCATGTTCCCCTGTTTAAGCTCAGGGCACAGTTCTAGTTCGCTCACGTTTGTACCTTGAATACTCAGCAGTGCAGGCTTTAGAGTCCATTGTGCCTCTTCACGGAACATGGTACTGTGTCACGTGAGGCCAAAAAAATAGATATACAATTATAATTATATAATTTTACAATTATCAAATTATATATAACATAACATAGCATATAGCACATAGTATATAGCATATAGCATATTGTATAGTATATAGTATAATATATAATATAATAAAATATATACATATATATATATATATATATACATACACACACACCACATTATACAGTCCTTTCAACCCCCTCTCCCTTGTCCCTTCCCCTGCCTCCCGTTACTCCCCTAGACCGTTAGAATCTAGGAGCCACAGGTAAGAGAAAACACGATGCTTCTGACATCAGCTGATTTGCCTAAATATGGTTATTTGATGTCAAAATGATCATGCTTCTCAGTCAGTTCTCACTGCTAGAATTTGATCAAAGTTGATCGATCACCAGAAAGTGCTTTGAGACAATAGTACGCGGAAACTTTAATGTCTTAGGACTTTTGAATTTTCTTACTTAGGCTTCTAAGGAACTTTAGATGGTATGGATTATACATGTACTTCTTGTGTTGTGTTTTAATACATTACATATAAAATATGATACATTTAGGGCTCAGAGGCAGATACCTCAGCATTTCAGAGTACATGTTACTCATGCGGAAGACCCACATTCAGCTCCCAACAGTTCCAGCAGGCAGCTCATAGCTCTCTGTGGTAACTCCACCTCTAAGGGATTGGCTGCCCTCTCCTGTCTTCCACAGACAACAGGATTCAGGTAGTTATACAGAAATAGCGTACCCACCACATACCAACATACAGACCACGAGCACACACAATACATATACATTTAAAATAAAATATTAACAACTAATAAATATAAATTTAAAAGATAAATTCATTTAAAGGGTTATTTATTTATTTATTTATTTATTTAATTTATTTATTTATGTTCTCCAGACAGGGTCCCTATATATAGATAGCCCCAGCTGTTCTAAAACTCACTCTGTAGACCAGGCTGGCCTCAAACTCAGAGATCTGCCTGACTCTGCCTCCCAAATGCTGGGATGAAAGGCGTGCGCCACCACCACTGGCTACTTATTTGTCTTTGTTTTATGTGTATGTGTGCGTGTGACTGCATGAGTTTGTGTGCACTATATGTGAGCAGGTGTCTGTGTTGGCCATAGGGTGTCAGATCCCCTGTAATTAGAGTGATAAGTAGTTGTGAGCCACCCTATGGTGGTGCTGAGAACCGTACCCACGTCCTCTGTGAAAGCACCGAACCATCTCTCCACCTCCTTAAAAGATAAACCAAAAAGTATTTGTTGGCAGTCTTCTTAAAGGTCACAGCCTCAGTGTACGTTGACACTGGTAACAGATTTACCATGAAAAGTAATTATATTTCCTGAAACAAAACCAATTTAGTGACGGTAGTGTTTGTATCGTGTGAGGGGCTTTAGGGGTGCTGGGGTTGAACCCAGCACCATACATGTGTGCTAAGGAAGTTATCCCCTGTCCACGGGACGAGTGGTCTTGTCCTTGTGTTCACAAACTGCTTTAGTTTATCACAGATGTGACAAAGGTCTGAGCATCAGACAGGGAAGGAGTCCCTTTGGCTTCCATTTTCAGAGGTGACAGCCCTTCATGGATGGAGAGACCAGAAAGCAGAGAGAGAATTTTCTGTTAGTGACTTTCCTGACTCTCTCCCTTTGGTCCATCTGAGCGCCAGCCAGGGATGTACCACCGCATTCAGGCTGTGTCTCCCCTCAGGAAAGGCCCGCACAGACACACCCAGAGGTGTGCGTTGCTTTTCCCCTGGGTGCTTCTTAATGCGATCAAATCAAGATTCAGGATTCACCGCCTGAGTCTGGCTTCCTAAAAGACGAGTGTTCTCCGGTCTGTCTTTACTCAGCCTGCTGCAGTAAGTGCTTTGGAGACATGTGAGGAAAATATGGATACACACACACACACACACACACACACACATCCTACACCACTCACACACACACACACACACACACACCACACATACCACACACACCACACATACATATACACACCACACACACATACACATACCACACATATGCATACCACACACATACACACACATCACACACATACACACACACCACACACACACTATTCACCACACAGACCATACACACACACAACACACATACACACATACCCTACACACTTACATATACCACACACACCACACACACATACCACACACATACAAACATACACCATACCCATATATACGTTCACACACACACATACACACACACACACACCGTACATGCCACTCACACACACACACCCCACACATACATACACACACCACACACACATACACATACCACACACACCACACATACCACACACACTACACATACATACACACACCACATACACATATACATACCACACACAGCACACATATGCATACCACACACATACACACATATCACACACATACACACACACCACATACACACTGTACACCACACAGACCATACACACACACAACACACACATATATACACATACCCTACACACTTACACATACCACACACACCACACACACATACCACACACATACAAACATACACCATACCCATATACACGTTCACACACAGACACACACACACACACACACACACACACCGTACACGCCACTTACACACACACACCACACATACATACACACACCACATACACATACACATACCACACACACCACACATACCACACACCACACACACACATACACACACCACACATACCACACATATGCATACCACACACATACACATCACACACATACCACACACCACACACACACATACACACACCACGCATACCACACATATGCATACCACACACATACACATCACACACATACACACACACCACACACACACACTGTACACCACACAGACCATACACACACAACACACACATACACACATACCCTACACACTTACACATACCACACACACCACACACATACACACACACCACACACACAGACCACACACATACAAACATACACCATACCCATACACACGTTCACACACACACACACACACACACACACACACACAACTGTATTTGGTTTTGTGCACGTGAGTGGAGGTGCCCACAGTGGCCAGCAGAGGGCATCAGATGTAGGCTGGGAACTGGACTCAGTCCTCTGCAAGAGCAGTTCACTGTCTTAACATCTGAGCCATCTCTCCAGTCTCAGGAAAGAGGTTATTTTTTTCAAGTTAATATAGATATTTGTCTTTGATACCACAGCAAAACTTGGTTGGAGATAGAGTCACCGTGATGCAGAGCCTGATGCCGTGTGGGCATACTTCCATCTTTTGTGTTCTGAGGTCTGTTGGTTTATTCTGTGCTTGGAGAAGATCTGTATCCAAACCTGATTCTATAATGCCGTAAATTGCTTGTTTAAAAAATATTGGTCCTCTAAGAAATAAAAGAACCTTAAAACGCTAACACATTTTATGATAAAACACCCAAAGCCATTTTTATTATTGTCCCCAACGCAGCGGTGCATATTGGCTGCGCCAGAACTCAGGAGGCTCTGGCAGGAGGATTAGAGGTTTGAGGCCAGACCAAGTCTTACAATATGTGGCTGTGCACTGAGTTCCCAAAGTGCTTACTTGTGCATTTGTTAAAACTATGCCGCCTGTCTTAGGGTTTTACTGCTGTGAAGATACCGTGACCAAGGCAACTCTATTTTTTTAAAATATTTATTTATTTATTTGTTTGTTTATTATTTTTGGTTTTTCAAGACAGGGTTTCTCTCTCTGGCTATACTGGAACTCACTCTGTAGACCAGGCTGGCCTCGAACTCAGAAATCTGCCTGCCTCTGTCTCCCAAGTGCTGGGATTAAAGACGTGGGCCACCACCGCCCAGCTCCAGGGCAACTCTTATAAGGACAGCATTTAGTTGGGGCTGGCTTACAGGTTCAGAGGTTCAGCATATTAACATCAAGGTGGAGCATGGCAGCATCCAGGCAGGCATGGTGCTGGAGGAGCTGAGAGTTCTATAACTTCATCTGAAGGCTGCTAGGAGAAAACTGGCTTCCAGGCAGCTAGGACTAGGGTCTTAAAGCCTGTGTCCACAGTGACACACCTACTCCAACAAAGCCACACCCACTTCAAGAAAGCCACACCCACTCCAACAAGGCCACGCCCACTCCAATAAGGCCACACCTCCTAATGGTGCAGCTCCCTGGCCCAAGCATATACAAACCATCACACAGTCTATTTCCTTGGAGTTTAGGTAAGTAATGAAAATTATCTCAGTGTGCTCAGTGAGCCAGTGGCTTATTTTTAGGCAGTGGCTTTATGGGTCATCAAGACCAGATAACCTAACAGGGAAAGGTAAAAAGTAAATGCTGGGAAGCCAAGCGAGAGGCAATGGGGAACCAGCAGACAGGGTCAGAGTTTCCCAGTACCGATAGAAACTGAGCAGTGAAGCCAACAAGCTGGAAACAGCCGAGAGACAAGTCAAGAAGACAAAGGAAGCTGAAAGGCTGCTTTTAGTTATGGAAAATTTCAAATTTACAGAGAAGTGGAGAATATCATGTCCTTGCAAGGAACCACATGCCCGAGACTTGTTGGTAGCCTAATAAACTTGTGTCCCTTTTTTTTCCCCCTTTTTCTCGCAAGTTACCTTAGTTGAAACTAATCTTGTCACTTGTATTCTGCTGTTGAATACTCTACTGAACATCTCTAAACAGAGGGACATAGATAAAAAGCTTTGCGAAGCTGAGTGAAGTCCCAAGCAGTCCCTTTAGAGTCTTTGTTTTGGTGGCTGGGGTGTCAGAGATAGATTCTAGCAGAACAGCTTGGGGCGAGAAGGGGGAGGAGCTTAAAGTTATTTAGGGAGGAGCTTAAAGTTGTTTAGGGAGGAGCTTCAAGTTGTTTAGGGAGGAGCTTCAAGTTGTCTAGGGAGGGCTTAAGGAGATGGCTCAGTGGTTAGGAGCACCGGGCTGCTCCTCCGGAGGACCTGGGTTCAATTCCCAGCACCCACGTTGGGTAACTCACAAGCACCTGTCACTCCAGCTCCAGGGGAATCCAGTCCTCTCTTTTGGCCTCTCTGAACACTTGTGCACATGTGTGCAAACGTGTGTGCATACACATACATAAAAGTAAAATATTTTTAAAAAATTGTTTAGAGGCTGTGGAGTTAAGAACAGAGCCACTGCAAGGACTTAGAAGAGATGGAGAGCCGGGCAGTGGTGGCGCACACCTTTAATCCCAGCACGTGGGAGGCAGAGGCAGGCGGATTTCTGAGTTCGAGGCCAGCCTGGTATACAGAGTGAGTTCCAGGACAGCCAGAGTTATACGGAGAAACCCTGTCTCGAAAAACCGAGAGAGAGAGAGAGAGAGAGAGAGAGAGAGAGAGCACAAGAGAGAGAGCTGAGATACAGTCCCAATAAATTTTGATATATGATGGATGGCTTCACCATTTTCTGTCTCTTCCTTGGGCCTCCAGTCACACAGGAATTATTCTTTTATACTTCAGAAACTGGGCTATATTTTAAAACTTGACCCTGGTATTAATGGAGGTGTATGTGTGTGTGTAAAAAATGATATTTTCCCCAAATGGATGTTTTCCCAAATGTTCGTTTTTTCCACAGTACTGGCGTGGAATGGTCTCTGGACCCTGATGATTAGGCAGCCAGTTCCACAGATTCCTATGAGTTCTCTTGTTTTGCGTTGACATTGTGCGCCTGTCTGAATTCCCGCTGTCTTCTCGTGTGCAGGTCTCGGGTGTGGCTTACTGTACACCGCGACGGTGACCATCACCTGCCAGTATTTCGACAGCCGCAGAGGCCTCGCCCTCGGCCTGATTTCGACAGGTATCTTTTCAAAATCAAGTATTGTCAAACGTTAATGTACTAAACCAGGTGAAGAGGTGTAAATCCCGTGTGTGGAACCAACCTCCACCCACCTGGCAACCAGAAAGCCAAATGGCTTTTCCAGCACTATTAGATCTATTTTCTACTGTAAATATGGGAATAGCTTTCAAAAACCCCAAAGATCCAAGCTGGTGGCCCATGGCTTAAATTCCAGGCAGATGCAGGCAAGTCTCTCTGAGTTTGAGGCCATGCCAGCCTGGTGTACAGGACAAGTTCCAGGACAGCCAGAGCTACAGAAACCCCGTCTTAAGAAACAACCCCACACCCCCCACACACACACACACACACACACACACACACACACCGCCAAGATCTGTAAATGGCGAGTCTGAGTACTTGATTTCAGTGTGATGTAATTAGAAGAACCTTCCAGACCCAGGATGTTGGCAACTCCCTGCGGGGGAAAAAGCTTGGGTAAAAAGCAGAGAGTCCTGAAATTTCCTGCTCTGAGGAGAAGGAAGAGCGGGAAGGAAACAGAACAAAGATTCCCTGAAGCCAGTCTCCGAGAGTCTGAGGTCAGCCTTGCCAGTAACGTAGAACTCACAACCTGCCTAAGGGATTGATTCCAGGACTCACTCACTGACTTATCGACACCCTCTAGCAACACACGCTGTTGTCTAACAGAGGATCCCCAAGGCATAGAATATACATTTTAAGCCAGACTGGGAGAGTTGGAAGCATCTCTTTCATTTCACATTTGAATTTGGTGTGGAAGGTTTGTGGCCATGACGCCAGTCTGGGCTGTATGTAGAGAGAACCTATCTCAAACAAACAAAGAAAAATATATATATAAGATTTAAATATAATTTCTGGGATCCTCTCGATATCTTGAAGTGCTACTTCATGTTTTAGATGGATTTTTAAAAAAATGTTAAGGAAGTTTCAATTTTTGTGGCTGATATTTTATCAGTCTAGTTAGGACAGAGGTTCTCTCTCTCTCTCTCTCTCTCTTAGATTTATTTATTATTATATGTGAGTACACTGTAGCTGTCTTCAGATGCACCAGAAGAGGGTGTCAGATCTCTTTACGGATGGTTGTGAGCCACCATGTGGGTGCTGGGATTTGAACTCAGGACCTTCGGAAGAGCAGTCGGTGCTCTTACCTGCTGAGCGATCTCTCAGAGAGGTTCTCAACCTATGGGTCATGACATGACTCCTTTGGGGACCCAACCTACCCCTTTTAAAGGAGCCTTATATCAGATGTCCTGCATATCAGATATTTGCATTATGATTCTTAACAGTAGCAAAACAAAAAACTAAAATCCAACAACAAAAACACCTCCAAAAACACCACTGAGTTTGCTTTGTGTTGGGCCATCTGCTAGCAAAAACTAATTTTTCTTTCACAAGTGGTTATCCTTTGAGGCAGGCTTCTGGGCTAGGGATAGGGGATGGGGCGTGGCTGGGTTGGGGGCGTGGCTTGTGTCCACTTCTGCTCTCTGTGGTAGAGGAAGTGTTTTTAGCTATCCCCCTGAAGCTAGACTTCTGTCATTCGCTGATTGGTGTTGGACATAATACTTCTCTGCTTTGGGCCTCCGTTTTCTAAACTGTAAAATGGGAATAGCAATATTAGACACAACACTTGGTTTTGGGGACTCTAAAGGTATACACAGACTGTAGGAGAGCCAGTGATTGCGATTGTGATCCAAACATCCCATCCTTTTCAAATTCACTGATGCCATAGTTACTGAAGATGCCCTGCGGTTGTGCGGCTCTCGCTTTGCCCTCTGTGGAGAGGGCAGGGCAGGGGGCCTGCACTGCAGCACAGCAAATCCCAAAGGCAACATGCGTGGCCAGTAGAGAACTGAAGGGGTTTTGGGTTTCAACCTCCGGGAGGCAGGTGATTTGAAAGTAAAGCCAGGCCGGACAGTGGTGGCTCACGCCTTTAATCCCAGCACTTGGGAGGCAGAGGCAGGTGGATTTCTGAGTTTGAGGCCAGCCTGGTCTACAGAGTGAGTTCCAAGACAGCCAGGGCTACACAGAGAAACCCTGTCTCCAAAAACAAACAAACAAACAAACAAACAAACAAACAAACAAAACCAGAAAGTAAAACCAAGCATGACTGCCCTTCATCTAAGGATATTTCAGCAAAACTGAGTCACAGTCGGAGTTTTTCAAAAGAAGACCATGAGCCAGTTTCTTGAGACATGACCACCCCGTTGAGAAGGGTAAACTGTAGGCGCATAAGCATAATGCGAAGGTTTTAGCCAGATGTGGTGGCTGGCGTACCCCATTCGAGTACTCATGCTCTGGGTACATGGGCGGAGGCTGTACCAAAACAGACAGCGGCAAAACCGTGAAGGTGGCGGTCTCTGATCGTCCTTAGTGGTGGACAGAGGATAGAAACTGGCCTCTGGTCCTGTCTGCTTTCCTATCTGTTCTGGTACATTGCATAAGCTTTGTTTTTTTTTCTATTTTTAGCCCTGTTTTAAAAAGTGAAAAGACTGTTTCATGGTGTGTAAACGTTCGGGAAACCCGAGTGTCTATAAATAGCTGGCTATCTGCTGTCTGGTGTCTCCGTGTTTCCCGGGTAGAGTTCAGTGCTGAGGACAGACCAGCATCAGATGACTAATGTCTTAAATATTTGTTCTCCGGCCTCTTACGGAAAAGCTTGGAACAACTGGTATTGATGAGCTAATTAATGCACATGTGTGTGCCTCTTACCGCTCGAGGTTCCCTAAACACCAATTATTTTTCCTGTCTGTAGCTGCGTAAGGTCTAGACTCCGACGAACGTGTAATTAGCGTGTTCTCTCACTCTGCTATTTTATGTTGACTGTTTTTCAATTAAGATGTTATTGTAGGCGATTAAAAATTAGAGCTTTGCATTTTCCAAAGACTCCACAAGAAAACTCTTGAGATCGCTTCCCGTCACCCCAAAGAATTCCCGCATCTTCTCTATGTCACCGCTGTATTCTCACATGGGATACAGGCTGAGATACTGAATTCGGCCTATCCGGTCATACAGCTCATTGTAGTGGTTCAATAGTATCCGCTGAAGTGATTTGCTATTCCATGATATAGACAGATGTGTTGCGGGAAATATTAAAAATCGATCCGCCAATTCTGCCTCCGCCAGGCCATTTCTCTGGAGGAGGTCCTGAATACCTCTCGCTTCCACGCAACACCCCACACCCCACACACCCCATGATCTGCCACCTCAACACCTAATTACCCGGTAGAATCAAGACTCTTAAAGCTTAATAACCAATCAGATTTATGTATAAATAATATTACAATTTACAAGATGTCAATACAATAATTTTAGAGCCAATAGATAATGATAAAAGCTTTATCCCAATATTTCTAACCTTGTGAAAACATAACTACTTGTGGCTGGTGAAGGTCACGCAGGCACAGGTTCGGGAGTCATCTTGGTTCTCCCCGACTAGCCAGGACGCTCCCTCCTCCCCGCTCAACTCTTAGCTCCGCCCCCTTTTCCCTGTCCAATCACAGACCTCCTCTGCACCAGTGTAACTGGACAGGGAAAATCAATCCTGTGACACAGATGGATTCTGTTGGTGAGCTGTGGCAATTCTTTTTCAACTTAGGAGCAAAGCAGAACTTGGAACTTTAAACTTGTATATCTGTAAGTGCGTGTGTGTGTGTGTGTGTGTGTGTGCACTCACAGCATGCATCCACTGTGCACATCCACGGGTAAGTTTGAACACTTACTTGCCTCACATAGTTCACGCAGTCGTCATAGGAAAATATGCTAAAGATGGTTCCCTTCTACCATGTGAGGCACAGGGATTGAACTCAGATACTCAGCTGTGCCGATCCATCTCTCTGCCCCCCCCCCCAAACAACTTGAAAAACACTGAGAACATGTGTAAGGGGCTGGAGAGATGGCTCAGTGCTTAAGAACATGGCTACTTTTCTAGAGAACCCAGACTCAGTTCCAAGCATGTACGCGGCAGGGCAAAGCCATATGTAACCGCAGTTCCTGAGGATCCGATGCCTTCTTGGTCCTCTCCAGGAATCAGGCACGCATGTTGTGCACAGACAGGCATGCAAGCAACACACCCATACACAATAAAATTAAACCTTTAAAAAAGAACACATTTAGTGTGTAACGGTGTGGCATCTTATTACAGTCTGTATAGCAGGTTAGACAGACGGCATAAACCGTTCACGGGTGAAGAAACAGGACATTTGTCTTGAAGTTCCCCCATTTGACTTCATTTCTTGTTTTCTGAACCGTTTTTAGCTGCTGAAGAATGCACCACTTTTCAGAGAGAGGAAGAGGATTGAATTTGTTTATTAGTTATTTTTATTTTCTGGGTATGGGTGTTTTGCCTGCATGTGTGTCTTTGTACCACAATCATGCAGTGCCTGAGGCGACCAGTAGGGGGCGCTGGATTTCCACCTGAAACTGGTGATTGAGAGCTGCCCTGTGGGTGCTGGGAATTGAACCTGGGTCCTGGGCAAGAGCAGCCAGGGCTCTTAATCGCTGCATCTGTATCCCTTTGCTCCTTGTTATGATAGTTTTTGATGAGATGAGTTTTTAGAGGATGTGTACTATGATCATCTAATGCAGAATTTTAAAATTTAACTTGTTTACATTTTCCTGCTGTTTCATGACATTTCCTAGTGATATTCAAAATTTTTAAATTGAAATAAGAACCCAACAAGAACAGCATAAATTATACATCGTTGCAGTGTGCTTAGGGAGATCGACGCTGAAGAGGAGGCATTTTGTCCCTGTGCGATGTATACTTTAATTGAAGTACTCCGTCAAATCTCACTTCTGCCTTCCCTTTACTTCTATTAATGCATTAAGAATATAAAGCCCTTGTTTTAGTGGTTCCGCCATGAATTTAAGTGATCAAACCAATATAAATATCCTAAAATGAATGCATAGCAGTCATCTTAAAAATGAAATATAAAAATCTGCTTTTACAAAGGCAATAGAAATGTAGCATGGAGCTCACGCCAGCATTTGCATTTAGTATAAAATGCAGCCAAGGAGCATTTGCTAGGAATAGAAGGACCAGCAAGACGGCTTGGTGGGTAAATGTGCTTTATGGGGTTTTAGTCCTGAGACTCCCTTAATAGAAAGAGACAATGGACTCCCATAAGTTGTCCTCTAACATACACACATGCACACACACACACATATGCACACACGCATACATGCTTACACACATACACACACAGATAGACCAGGCACACATAACAGGCAGACACACACAGACACACACTAACACTTACACAAAGACACACTAACACACAAATACACACTCAAAGAGACAGACACAGACATACATAGAGACAGACAGACACATAAACATACACAGAGACAGAAACACATAGAAACAGATACACAGAGACACATACAGACATACATAGAGACAGACGCACATATACAAAGAGACAGACACAGACATACATAGAGACAAACATACACATACACACAAAAAGAGACAGACACACACACAGACACACATACACACATACACACACAGACAGACACACATAGAGACAGACACAGAAACACACACAGGAACACACTAACACACACTCAAACACACACACAAAGAGACAGACAGACACACATACACACACTCTGGAAAGTGCACGGGGTTATAAAATCCACCCCACACAAACAAATGTAATTTTACAATTAAAAAAACAAATCCCACGGGTCCCTGGAGCCGGTGTGACTGGATAGAGTCCTGCCATGTTGTTTACAATGTTGAGAACGGCGGTAAAATTCTCAAGCTCTCCAGCCCACACTTCCTCTATAGATTGGGGGTTAGAGTAGGACGTTCTCAGCAGGATGTTCTCAGTAGGATGTTCTTATCACTGAAAACGGCAAAGAAGATCGTGTTTCCAGTGTCCACGACAGGGAGCTGACTCAGCAGGTAAAAGCATTAGCGGCCTTCACGGAGGACCCACATGGACTGACATTGGCCCCCGGCACACACATGGCAGTTAACAACTGTCTACAAACTCCCGTTCCAGAGGATCCAATACCTTCTACCGGCCTCCGTGGGCACTGTGCATGCGTGGCACACGTATAACCCTGCAAGAAAAACACGCGTACACATCAACTAAAAGCTAAAGATTCCTTACAAAAAAAAAAATCCTAAATGCAAACAGGGTCTTTGAAAATTATGCTGAAGATGGATGTCCTGTCCGCGCTGATGTGCTCGCATCTGAGTGTTCTCGTGGCGTTAATACAAAGACCCAGTGTAATACCAGTGTAAATACTAAGCATGATCGTAATGCCGCCGCCGGTGCATGGTTCTAAGGTTATATAAAAAGCGGTCAAGACTGAGCCGGTCTCGCTGTCTTCTTGCAGGTTCGAGCGTGGGCCTGTTCATCTACGCCGCTCTTCAGAGGATGCTGATTGAGTTCTACGGCCTGGATGGCTGCCTACTCATCGTGGGCGCTTTGGCTTTAAACATCCTAGCCTGCGGCAGCCTGATGAGGCCCCTGCAAACCTCCGACTGTCCTTTCCCTGAAAAGACAGCCCCGGAGAACGTCCCAGACCGATACTCCATGTACAACGAGAAAGAGAAGAACCAGGAAGAAACTATGAACTTCCAAGACAAGGTCTACAGCAGCGAAGATAAATGCTTGCCCAGTGGAGACTGGGGACGCGAGACTTCCCTCCCTAAAAACCCCGCCGTCATCGCTGCTGCACACACCAAGGAGCCCGAGCCGTACAAAAAGAAGGTCGTGGAACAGACTAATTTTTGCAAGCAGCTTGCCAAGAGGAAATGGCAGTTATATAGGAACTACTGCGGCGAGACCGCGTCTCTTTTTAAAAACAAAGTCTTCTCCGCGCTCTTCATCGCCATCTTGCTCTTTGACATCGGAGGCTTTCCGCCGTCGCTGCTCATGGAGGACGTCGCGAGAAGTTACCACGTGAGGGAAGAGGATCTTACCATGCCTCTCATCTCCATTTTCGGCATCATGACAGCCGTGGGCAAGCTTCTTTTGGGCATCCTGGCTGACTTCAAGTGGATCAACACCTTGTACCTCTACGTAGCTACCCTGATCATCACCGGCCTGGCCTTGTGCGCAATCCCCTTTGCCAAGAGTTACGTCATGCTGGCGATCCTTTCTGGGATCTTGGGTTTTCTTACCGGGAACTGGTCCATCTTCCCGTATGTGACCACGAAGACTGTGGGGATTGACAGATTAGCCCACGCCTATGGAATACTCATGTTCTTTGCTGGACTTGGGAACAGCCTCGGGCCGCCCATAGTTGGTAAGATCCTCCTTCGAGTCAGCTCAGTTCATCCATCCTCTGTGACATTTCCAGATAGAGAAGTTCTCAGCGATGGCATAGATTTGCACAGAGTAAAATGGATTATTTCACAGTAGTTTATTCAAGATGATTTTGATAAGCCTGGGGATGTATCCCCGTTGGTAGAGCGTTTGTCTAGCATGCAGGAAGCCCTTGGTTGATTCTCCAGCTTGGTCTGAAACCAGGTGTGGTAGCTCACACCTGTAACCCTAGCACTTGGGAGGGTCTAAAATGTGAAATTCAAGCTCATGTTTGATATATGGTAAGTTTTAGGCCAACCTCGGCTACACGAGTTCCTGACTCAGTACACACACACACACACACACACACCGATATGCACATGCATGCACACACGCACATGCACATACAAGTGCACACATATGTATGCACATGCAAGTGCACACATATGTATGCATACACACGTGCACACACATGCATGTACACACATGCACAAATGCATGTGCATTTGCGCACACACCTGTATGCACACACATGCATGCACACACGCATACACATGCACATGTATACACACATGCATGCACATTTACACGCACACACCCCTGCGATGTAGTCGAATAAGCTGACCCACCTCCTCTGACTTTGTGCCCATTCTTTTAATTGGAAGAAACTATAAATATATCTGCCTCAAAGATTTATCCGACTCCTCCCTTAAAACCCAGGCGGCCATGTTGGAAGCAGGTAGGGGGGAGCATGCACCCGGCTTCTATGAAACTGACACTGTTTTAACAACTCTCTCCTCAGGTTGGTTCTATGACTGGACCCAGACCTATGACATCGCCTTTTATTTCAGTGGCTTCTGCGTCCTGCTGGGTGGCTTCATACTGCTGCTGGCTGTCTTGCCCTGTTGGGACATGTGCAATGAAAGACTTCCTAAGACAGCAGCCCCAACCACCTTTTTCTACAAAGTTGCCTCTACTGTTTAGAGAGATATTAAATGGCCTTATTTCCTCTATTTTTCTACTTTATATCATACAACAATATATATATGTATTATGTATGTATATAAGAATATATGTAACAAATTGATTAGCAGGTTCTCTAGAGTCACAATCTTATAGCAAAACGTCTCTGGCTGACTCTGAAGGAGAACACACACTCTGTTTTTGTGTGCCTTGTATAACCTTGATCCCTTGTCTTCCCCTCCCCCACCTCCTCGAGAGCTGGGAACTGTTCCGTTTCATGGGTTGTTCCTTGTTTGTGAGTTCAGGATGCAAAGCCGTTGATTAGCCTCGCAGAGTTTTCTCTGCATGAATTTAAACGTCGCTGCTTTCCCCGGTGAGTTCTCCAAGGTGTTCAGTGGGTCCTGTCTTGAACCGTGCGCTCCTCATGATTGGATTTGTGCGAAGGAGTAACCGCTGTCTCCTCGATGTCAGGCCTGCAAGTCCAGAGAAGGAGACACGGAGCCGTGTCATTTCCGGAAACGAAAATGGTTGCAACGTCACTGAGCCGTCCAAGACCTTGGACAAGACAGTTTAAATCGCAGCGGTCTGACGTCCGTTTTCTATTTCACTGTGCTTGATGGAGTACTTTGGGGCAGTTTGGTGTCCACTGCCTACGCACTTGCTCGATTCCTCCAGCAGCCCGCCTGCATGGCCGGCTCCTAGGACCTCGCTCCCTGGTGTTGATCGATCGGCATCCACTCTGCAGATGTCTCCTACGAGCCGCTGGTTTGCCAGGTTTCCGGCTCGGAAATACACCTTTGAACCATTCCATCTGGCCAACGGGAGGCGCCCGTTTGCTTTGAGTGCCAGTGGGAACGGCTTGCAAGGCCTTCCGTGTCTTCCAAATGGAGCCCGTGGTGGTTTCTCTTGGGCTTTTCCACTGTCGCATTTCGATTTGTGGACAGTGCTTAAAAAATGATGCTCTCGGTCCACAAGACGTGGGAAAGGACAGGGCAACGAGAAATTGCTACCCTCACCCAACCGCATTTAATCCCAAGAACAATGTTTGAGGGTGAAAATATTGTTTAATACACGGGATTTATTTTTTTTCCTCTATAGAAATGGCTTTCAACTTTTGGTATGCCTGAAAATCCCCTGTAGAAACTTCAGTGCTTGACACTATGCCATTACTTTTGCTTTCGTTTTTTGAGGCAGGGTCTCTTCTGCATAGCCTTGAGCTGTCCTGAACTTGCTTTATAGACCAGGCTGCCCTTAAACTCAGATTCACCTGCCTCTGCCTCCCAAGTACTGGGATTAAAGGCAGGGGCACCTTTCCTGGCTAGGTTATATATATATAAATAAATATATGAATGAATGAAAGGGGGAAAAATGATAAGCCATGGAGCCAGGAATTACAAAACAAACAGCCAAGGGTTCTTTAAGTAAGGGCTCACTCCTTTTCTGTTGTGCCAAAATTGTCCTTTTTTTTTTAATATGTGAAATGATTTTGTACGACTACATTGCCTTCCTTTCCGGGCACCTGAAGCACTTTATTACACATCCCCGATAGCAGGTCCCCGGAGGTCAATAACCAACTGTGTCCTGTGTCATCAGGTAGAAAGATTCCATAGCGTAGTCAGTCCTGCGGCAATGCCATAACGGGGCTCAAAGCACACGAGACGTTGTGCTCTACCCTCGGACTTCTGGAAAGTTCTTTGTACCTCATTCTTCAGTCTATTGATGTTGGTAACTAAAACCTAACTCCAGCTCCAGGGGATCCGACACCCTCTTCTGTCTTCCACAGGCACCTGCAGATTGGTGATATATATATATATATATATATATATATATATATATATCCATGCACATAAATAAAATTTTTAAAAGGTATCTTTAAATTTTAGAGCTATGTTTTTTTTAAAGCAAAATAAATAAATAAAAATAAACCTTATACTCTTTTTGTATTCAAAGTCTTGTTTTAGTCAATATTGTGTTCTGGGTTCCCAGTGACTTGAGGTTTGATTTGGTTGCTATGTCTGCAGCCGTCAGTGTTGACAGTCATGCTGAGGTGTCCTTTCTCAACGACATTACCCACGTATGCACGAGCCATTGTCTAGGGAATGGGTTTTAAGTTACGATGAAATATTTTGGCTTGTTTGGTTTTTTTTTTTTTCTTTCTAAATTTACTGTTTTTCTTCCCCGCTACAGTGACACTCCACATGAATTTAAATATATAAACTATTGAATATAGTTTAGGTCTAGATTGGACCAAAGCAGACTCAGAAGTCAACGTGCTGAACTACTTTGACCCCTGGGTTGGCACAGCTAGTGTGTCAGAACGGCAGGAGCCGGGCTGAGGAAGGGGGGGAGGTCTCACCAATGACTTCACCAACTACACAGAACGTTTCCTGTTGAGTTGGGGTCTTGCTCTATTGCTCGGGCTGATCTGCACCCCAAGGCTGCTCCACGCAACAGCTGAGATGGTTGGCGTGCAGTTTCACCCTGTCCAGCTTCATCCTTTGTGGAACCCACAAAACATACCAAGCTCATCCCGTTTGTCTCACAACCCTGCGATTTTATAATCCGAAATGTAACTGTCCTGATACGATCACTCTCATATAAAAGCAAAGTAATTTTCAAGAGAAAAACAAAACAAAACAACAACAACAAAAAACGAGGTCTCTCTTTGAAGAGAGCTGTCCCTTTGATCCTATCGAGCATGAAAAAAAAAAAAGGTCTAATCAGGAGAGTTTCTGCCAAACCAAACGTTTCAGCAGAGAAGTTATACAAATAGAAACACCGGGCAAGAACGAGCATTACAGATGAACTTAAAGTTTACACAGACAAGTCGTCTGTGACTGGAGAGAGATTCTTGGATCCTGGAAACGCCAGGTGCTGAGGGCGGGAAGGGTGTGGCCTGAGGGAATTCAGCAGCAATGCTCCTCCAGGTGGTGTTTTGCGAGTCTTTACCTTTCCTTTCTCTTAAGAGTCAGGTGCTGATCTATTCTCTCCCGGGAGTCCTGTGAGGAATAATTCCTAAGTAGGAACGCTGTGAGGTCATGGCCCAGTGTGAGTGTGTGTGTGTGTGTGTGTGTGTGTGTGTGTGTAGAGAAGATCTGTAGCCTCCGAGAGTCTTAGCTGCCACCAATCAGCACAGGATTATCCTTGAACTGGAGTCTCCGAGATTGAAGATCCATTTCGAAGAATAGAATGGCTCCCTCAGGAGTCGTGTTCTGAGTGCCTGAAACGCGCAGTTAACATCCGCAGTGCATTTTCTCAGAAGTAATCACCGTCTTGGTGTCTTTTGTCATCTAGTCCTTGGGTCTGAAGGATGCCAGCTCTGAGAGCCCTCTTTGAGGCAGGCGGCCAATGAAAGGAATCAGAGGTCTGTGAACGCTGGATACCGTTTGGGGGGCACCGCCTACATCCCCCAGCATCCGGGACCAGATGGCGCATGCTCAGTCTAGCTCCGCCTCTGTGCCTGAGCGCATGATTGGCTTCTCCAGAGGCTGCTTCCCACTTTTATAAACGACGCCATAGGGCAATCCTGAGACTTAGAGAACACATGGAGGTGACTGCCAAGCCATAGATGCCCATTAGGAGCTCACTGTGTATTTTCTCTATCTCTATTCTCAAGGGTGTGGCTTCCCCTGTGGGAGGCAGCCAGGATCCCTGGGCACAGGTGGGTGATGTTTACGCTGCAGTTTCACTTGGGAAAAAAGGGCTCAAGGGCCTTCTATCGTCCCCCGCTTGTAGAACTGCCTCAGCTCTCGCCCTCCCCCAAGCATGCTCTCTGGTCAAAATCCTCCATAGCAGGGAATTGTGACTCATCACAGTTTTCTGGCTGTGCCATGCAGGAGCTCTGACACACATCAAAGCAAAGAAAACCAAACCGAAGGCCGTTCCTCCCAGAACCAAACTGGATCCACTGTGTAAGCTGATTCGCTACGCGAGCGTGGACTTCTATTTATTTTTCTTCGAAAGCCTTCATGCCAGCTGCCCGGAAGGTGGGTCCGGAACTGGGCAGAGAGCAAAATGCTCTGATGTGTTTACTGAGAGCTAATTTGCCTTCAGCTCTGTCCCTACTGTTGGCATTCCTTCTAAGCTCCGCCCATCGGTTACCTGGCAACAGCCAGGTAGCCCTAGCTGTTTGGGCTCCCTCTCTCCACACGCGTTCCTGGCCAGCCTCTTCTCCTCTTCCTTCTCCTCCCTCCTCCCTCTCCGCCTTTCTCAACTTCCCTTTCCATGTACTAAATAAACTATTATAAACTAAATGTCATATGTCATCGTGTGGCTGGTACCTTAGGGGGATGCATCAGCATTAGCCCTCGGGGCACCCCCTCCCACCTCACCGTAACAGCATGCACGTCTACAAAACATACCCTACTTACACACACACACACACACACACACACACACACACACAGACGCATGCGCGCGTCCACGAACATGACCCACTCCTTTCCAGGACGCCTTTGTGATTTACTATCGAGGGAGTGAATGCAGCTCTAAGGCAGGGCTTCTGGGATTCATTTATCTCTCCGCAGCCTGAGTTTGCTTCCTACCACAGACTTTGGTTGTCAGACTCATTTATCTTATATGCTTCCTCCTTTTAAGAAAAAAAAACAGGGGATATGGGGGCTGGAGTGATGGCTTCATGGCTTCGCGGTTAGGAACACGTGCTCCTCTTGAAGGGGATGTGGATTTGGTTCCCAGCACAACTGTTTATCAGTTCCCGGGGATCCATCAGTTCCCGGGGATCCATTACCCTTTTCTGGTCTCTGGTGTCATCTGCACCAACACGGTGCTCACTAGCTCACACCTACACACCTCCAAACATACACATAAAACATTTAAAAATAAATAAATCTGAGAAACATAATGGAAATAAATCTTTTAAAACCCTGTATTATTTTTTTCTTCCCTAAGTGGTATTTTGGAAGCTTTACTAAGCAATCTATTTCAATAACAGATACCCTGGGCTCTCCATAGTCAGGAGTATAGGCTCCTCTTCCTGTGGGATGTCCCTGATATAATAAGAGGAGTTATTATTTCCAAGGCTGGGCTTAGAAAAATCCTGAAGATCAGCAGCTTTAATGGGACACTGTCTACAGGACCCTAGCAATAAACGAGAAAGGAGCTCAAATTTCCTGTGTGCAAGCTCTGTTTGATGGTTGTTTTTCTGCCAGAAGACCTCACTAAAGACAGGAATCCAGTAGTCTCGAATTCTTTCCCTAGTTCCTGATAAGACAAGATATTTTAGTCTCATGTGTGCATTTTCTCGGACAGATCTGGAGTTAGCCATTCCTCCCGGAATCTCCTGGGGGTGGTTTTTGGACCATTAGTGGATGCTAATGATACTTATTGATAATCAGTTGGGGGGTGGGTGGGTGGGATGCTTCTGTATAGTAAGCACTTTTTTGCTTTTTTAAACAGAACTCAGGATGAGTTCATTCTTCCCGGTCATTTCTAATTGAAATAACTTACATTTGATATCATTGATTTTACACTAAAACTCTCTGTGACTTAAAGTCTCGCCTGTCTAGCAATCGAGACGTATGTGCTTGTCCCGCTGTGTGTGAACTGTATCGCTTGAAAAGCAATATTGCCGTTATTTCCGGTGACATGATTGCAAAGCCCTTCTTGGTCACACATTTGTCCCTAGCATGGCCTGACCAGGTTTGGTTTGCATTCTTGAAAGCAGGCTGTCTGAGTGACAAAGCCACCCACTTCCTGCCTCTTAACATTTATTTGGGTGCTGTGCTTTCCTTATAGGACATTTCTTCTATTACAGTTGAGCACCGAACATCTTTTTTCTTGTCTATAATTAGGGATAATTGAATGCGCTACGTACACATTATGTAGATGCCATGAAACAATTTTAGAAATTAGGTCTCTCCTTCCACTGTGGGCTCCGCGGGTTGAACTCAGGTTGCCAGCTTTTACTTACTGAAGCCTTTGATTCTTCTTTTCTAATCTATCCGTCTGTCTGTTTGTGTATCTACAATCTGCGGTCTGTGTCTTCCTACATGTCTATGGACTCTGTGCCTGCCTGGTGCCTATAGACGCCAAAAGAAGGTGTCAAATCCCCTGGGGCTAGAGTTAAAAAAAAAAAAAACGATTAAAGATGACCCGAACCATGGTGATCTAGTTTCCTATCCGTTGCTGGGACAAACATCATCATCAAAGCAACTTGGGAAGGAAAGGGCTTAACTTGGTTTATATTTTCTGGTCACAGTCTGTCACCGAAGGAAGTCAGGGCAAGAGGCCAAGCAGGATCCCGGAGGAAAGCTACTTGCTGGTCACTCACTGGCTGGGTTACACGCACATGCTCAGTTAGCCTTCTTATACAGCCGGGACCTAGGGAATTGTGCCACCCACAGGGGGCTGGTCCTCTTACATCCATCACCAATCAAGACTGTCCCTCCCAGAAATAGCCACAGGCCAATTTGATCTTGGCAGTTCCTTACGGTCCCTCCTCTCGAGTGAGTGGCACGGTTGGCAATAAAATCTAACCAGCGCACCTGCTTCTGGGAAAGCACCCGGGTTTACCCATAATCCTTTGTATTTCCTGCCATCCATTTTTCTAGAGTGGTGCCGGGATTTGGTAATCCTAAATGCAGCCGCTCTCCTCTAAAAGTGATGCGTTTGTGTGTCCGTTGCCCCCGGCTCTCACAGTCTGCCCCAGTTGGTAACGAGGTTAGGTGCCCGTGCGGAGGGCGCTGCCTCCATGCAGAAGCTGGCCTTCCCGCAGCACTAGGCCGCCAGCCAGTCCTCTACCTTCATGCGCGCAGGCGCTTAGAAATGACTTAAAGTGGGGGTACAGTGGCGGGCAGAGGGGCCCATAGGCACGGCAGGTCAACAGGGTGACCAAGAGGACAGCAGTACATTGAGGGAGGTTAAATGGCATCCTCCTAGGTGAGGGTTAGCAAGGGGGAGCCTGGGGCTCCCTCCTAGAGCCCTTGCTGGGCATCAGTGGGGTCACTGCCACTGCTAATCCGTGGTCATCTGAGCCATTTCCCTCCCCAGGCCTGGTGGGTCAGGAGCAGGCTCCAATATTGGCTTCCGGTGAGCCGGTACCGCCATACTGTTTCCTATTGGCAGGTCCTTTATCTGCTGAGACGTATTATGATTTAAATAAGGGGCCAATTTGCTTGTTTGGCTTCTGGAAAAAAAAAAAAGAAAAAAGAAAAAAAAAGATTCCTGATGTTGATTACCCATGGTACCCACTACTGAGGTTGGCCTTGGGGGTGGGGGGTGGGTAGAGTGTAGATAGACAGTTATAAATCCATTTCCCTGATAAGACTGACTGGTTGGGGGTCCCTGACCTTTTTATCCTATGGAAGATGCCTTTTGGGTATGGAGTCAAGTGGGCAAGGGGTTACAGTTGGACCTGTCCAGAGACCATGTATCAATGAGGACATGGAATAACAAAACAGCCCCTTGGATTCCACAGCACTGCCTGGTCCAGGAAGCACTTTCTTATCCCTTCACCCATCTGGTCTCCATAGCAACCTTGACCGAGGCTAAGCAGATGATGCTACCACCCTTCTTCCCAGGAGGAAACACAGAAGGAAACTGAAGAGTCCCGTGGCTAAGGGACTGCTGCCTTCTGGGCTCCTGTGTCCTGCAGGGCTGACTGGTCAGATCTGAGGCTGGTGCAGCTGGGTTACCCTTAGCTCCAGTGACCAGAGGCTGGAGCTGGTTTTGTTGAGATGTCTTTCTCGGAACAGGAAGGGAAAAGATGTTTGGCTCCCTCTAAGGTAGTCAACAGCCTGGGGCAGCTTCCCCCTGCCCAATCTGAGTTTCTCTCTCTCTTCTCCCTCTGTCTCTCTCTCCTCTCTCTCCTTCTCTCCCTCTCTCCCTTTTGATCTTTTCTGATTGTTTTCCACAGGCTATACCTCAGATTTGCCTAAGAATTAACTGCTATTCTTACCGGATGATACTGGATCCCATCTAGGTCTATTAGAATCAAAAGTGTCTCCCTTTAAGATCAAGAGATCAAAGCGTTAGATGAAAAGACACAGCATCCTAACAGATAAAGTTTCAGTCTGGGCTTGTTGTAGGTGTGAATGAAAATTCTTGAAAAGAAGCTGTGTTTGGTTGTGAGCAAACCCAACAACCAAACCAAACCAAACCCCCAAAAACTCCTGGAAGGAGCTTTTGTGTCAGCAGAGAGACCAATGGACCAATCAGAATCTTAGTAACTTGTAGAAGTTGGAGTTTTGTAGGTTCGGAGGCTACTTTATCTTGGGTTAGTTTTAGCACGCGGGGATAGCTATTCTTTGACCCACTCTGTATCTGAATTAACACCCTGTGGTAATAAATAAAGACTTCTTAGAAGCTGGGCAGTGACAGCACATACCTTTATTCCCACCACTCGGAAGGCAGAGGTAGGTGGATCTCTGTGAGTTCAGGGCTAGCCTAGTTTGCAGAGTGAGTTCCAGGACATACAAGGCTACACAGAGAAACTCTATCTTGGAAAAAAAACCAAACCAAACCAAACCAAAAGCAAACAAACAAATAGACAGACAAAACTCAAAACAAAACAAAACTCAGAAGCTTTTAACTTAGCAGAACACCAGTTTCCACTAACCCAAGACCCAAGGACATCAGAGATAAATGCCAGGTGGTGGTGTCGCATGCCTTTAAATGTGTTGACAAAGGAAGATGCTGAACAATCCACGAAGAAAACAGGAGAAATTGGGATGTGTTGAATACGGATTGTGCTCATGGGAGGTGTATATGTGTGTGTGTGTGTGTGTGTGTGTGTGTAGAGGGGCGTGTAGGCATGTCCATGAGATTGTGCTCATGGGAAGTGTGTGTGTGTGTGTGTGTGTGTGTGTGTGTAAAGGGGCGTGTAGGGGTGTCCATGAGAGTGCATGTGAGGATATATGTTCGCGTCAGGATCCTGTGTAGAACCAGAATTTACCCCTGAGGGGGTAACTATGACGTCAGAGACTATGACGTCAAGGATAGACTGTGAACACAGGGTGGGCGGGGCAGGTGCCACACTTGGACACCAGCAGCCATGGGAAGCCATTACAGCTGTGGGGCTGCTCGGCTTTGGTTTTCTTTTCAGCGCCTGGGAATGCCAATCGTGCCGTGCCCTCCCACCGTGAATTGCCTTGGGTTACCTCAGGGCCTGCGCATTCAGGCTCAGACCCTTCCTCCAAGCTGGGACCATGAAGGGCCCCTGAAGTGCCAGCAAGGGGCCACCTCACTGAATTGCTCCTCACGTCAGCTTCTCCCGAGCAACCTGCCTTTCCACTCCTCTTGCATTCTGTCTCCCAGAAATCTACCTGCAAGCTCCGCTCGTCTCGCCTCGCTTCCTAGAAATCTAAGGGCAGGCAGGCCTATGGTGCGGGCCAAGGGCCTTGAAGGTGTGTGCGCTTGGAGGAAGAGGCTGCGCGCTGAGCTTAGCTGGGAAAGTAGCCAGCTCCCCCCACAAGGACGCGGGGGGCCAACACTGAAAACCTCGAGGCCACCAAATCTCTCCTCTCCTGTCCCTTCCCCGCGTCTGTCCCTTAAAACAAGGGACAGAAGCATGGCATTCTGGGTAATGAGGTATTCAGGGACGATTTCTGGGAGGAAAACCAAAACAAAAGGGGCATGGACGAGGGGGAGGGGCAAACGGTGAAGCGGCTCAGAGTATCCGGTTGACAGAAACAGGAAGGAGACAGAAAAGCTTACAAGTGCCCCTTGTTGCTCAGGAGCAACCAACCATCTTCAGGAATTCAGGTGGGTCTACGCAGAAAAGATCATCGCAGCTGGCTTGTTGCTCTCACAGAAGGGGAGGGTGGGGGAGGCCATGGGAGCGTCACCTGAGTAGACCGTCTTGCCTCTCA
>OZ030025.1:18339297-18344297 GCA_964023405.1 Apodemus agrarius | reverse complement strand
TCTCTCGGTGCCCCACCCCTCCCAACTCCCATCCTACTCCATTCACCTGTCAACCTTCCCAGCCCTTAACACGAGCAGGGTTTGCCAAAATCACATTAGCTTGACTCTGCTCTCGGTGCAATTATATCAGTTACCTGGCCTTTTAGCCCTGCCTTGGCCATGGAAGCTGACACTTGGCCCTCTTTAAAGCTTCCTTGAAGACTCGGGCATAGTTTACCTGCATCCTTGAGCTCCTGACCACAGGCGCCATTGGCTTCCTGAGGAGAGGTACAGATATGCTGTGGGCTGAGGTCTTACCCCCAGCCCCTGTGCAAGCCACCCCAGATCAGGGAGTCTTTTTCCTTCTATCTTCTCCAGGAAGGCGAGCCCTGCAAGCCTCAGAGCTGTTCCCTGTACTCTAGCGCCGCCCTGTGGTGCAGGAGAAAAAAAAATCCGAAAATGGCCTCCTGCATCTCGTCCTCACCTAGCAGAATGGCTCGCAAGGACCAGCTGGCTTTCGTTATGGCCTTTAGTCTGAGAGGAAATGAGATTTGTTCCTGAATATGCACGGTCTCCTAGGGGTCGGGCTGCCTGCCGGGAGTTCAGACGCGGTGGTGGCTGCAGCAGTGAACTAAGCGGAAGCGGAATTCCCGGCTGCTTCCTCTGTCGTTCAGACAGAATCCTGTCTACACTTCACAGGAGACTGAGCCAGAATGTGGCTTTAATGGTGTCTGTCGATCGGAGTTGGCTCTGGCCAGGACCAGTTAAAAACAAAGAACAAAATAAAAAAGTAGATAGATAAATAAATAATAAATAAATAAATAAGATAAATAATAAATAAATACAAATAGATAAATAAAGATAATAAAGTCCAATAAGGCTGGCGACAGCCTTATATGCTGGGCTGGTGAGTGGAAATCCCTGATATCAAGGACGGTGTGTGAGGGCTGAGATGGCTCACTCAGTCACAGAACCCACACTAGGGATAGAGAGGGTTTCTTGTAATCCCTACTCTGGGTTGGTTTAGACCAGTCGATTCCACTGGCTGGCCAGCCTAGTTTATTTGGTGAGGAGGCCGAGGAGAGACTCCGTCTCTGAAGACAAGGTGGATGGATGGATGGAGCTTGTGTAACGACACCCAAAGTTGTCCTCTGGCTTCCATGCATGGACACACACACACACACACACACACACACGTGAACACACAGACGGGCCTATAAGCCAGAAGGTTCTTCAGCCGAGTTCCAACGGTGTTTTTAATCAACAGAGCCACGGGAACGCATCGCCCCCTCCCCCCCCCAGTCTCCCTCAATAATGATTTTTTCTGTATGCCGCACCTCACCCCCAAGTCATAAGACACCTGCAATTTCAGACTGGAAATAAACTCAGGCCCAGACCTTGGCTTTGCAGGGTCTTGGAGGAGAGGTGAGCCCATGAAGTTGTCTGTTACCTCCCTTGGAGATTTTGCCGAGGCTTATGACTACCAGAGCAGAAGTCCCCCCCCCCCCCCCCGTGACCGACCATTGTGGCTTTGGGAGGCCAGGCTAATAAAGGATGTCAGAAATAAAAAAATCCCCGTCCTTCGCAGCAGGGGTGGGGGACAGCACTTAGAGTTCTTAAGTGTATCTCTCATTTCCGTTAGGGCATTGAAAGCCTTAAAAGTCCAATTTTGCTAGGAAAGCAATTTTAGCTTTTATCTGACATCCCAAGCTTAGCATACAAGTTCTCGTTCTGTGGGCTATGTGGGAGATGTTCATCTTTGGGAGCCAGTGACGGAATTTGGTCATTTCTCTGCAAAGTGTAGGTCAGCGTGAGTTACTTGGGGGTGGGTTGGGGGGGGGAGGCAGGATGTCTGTGTACCATCTGTAGTTTTATGCATCTATATGGCCACACAGGTATATCTGAGGGACAGAGGTGAGAGGTCTATGGGGAGAAGGTATTGTTGTCTGAACGAAGACCTGGATGCATGCGCAGCCTTGACGTGGTCTTCATCTTGAGCTTCTGAACCGTCTCTAAGATCTGTTAGTCCCGCCGTCAGGAGAGGAGTTGGTAGCTGAGATGTCTAACTCAGGACCGGGTCCTGCGTACAAGTTAACATCCCGATGCAGGAGCAGGCTCGGAGGCAGCATCAGCTCGTGAGTCACCCACCCCAGCACTGGAAAGACAGCCTCTTCCGGGAGGGGGGGGGGAGCAGGAGCAGGTGAAGATGGGGGCAGGGTGGATGATGGCTCAGCAGTTAAGAGGGCCCCGGGGTTGGTTCCCAGAACCCATGTGACCATTCAGAACCATCTGTAAGTCCAGCTCAGGGTCTCTAATACCCTCTTTTGGCCTCTGGGGATACTGGTATGTGCTTAGTGTAACCTACAGTTAAATAGACACCCATACATACACGTAAAATAAAAAATCAATAAATCCCAGCAAGAAGGTTAGAGGTCTATGGGCAGAAGGTATTGTTGTGTGTACACCATAAGGAAGACCTGCACACTTGCCAATTTTTATTTTACATGTATGTATGAGTGTCAACTGTTACACTAAATGCATGCATAAGGAAAGAAAGGAAGGGAAGGAAGAGAAGGGAAGCGAAGGGAAACGGAAAGACAGAGCCGGGTACATGTTTGTGGTGACCGAATAGAGTTTTGTAGGACCTGGGGTAGATGTCTCTTGACTCTTGTGCTGGCTGGCCTTGGGTGTCAACTTGTCACAAGCTACGGTCATCAGAGAGGAAGGAGCCTCCGTTGAGGAAATGCCTCCATGAGATCCAGCTGCAAGGCATTTTCCTGAGTAGTGATCAGTGCAGCAGGGGCCAGCCCGTGGTGGGTGGTGCTGGTGGCCCTGGGTTCTGTAACGAAAGCAGGCTGAGCAAGCCACAGGGGAGCAAGCCAGTGAGCAGCACCCCTCCATGGCCTCTGCACCAGCTCCTGCTTCCGGGTTCCTGCCCTGATTGAGCTCCTGTCCTGACTTCCTTTCATGATGGACGGCCACATGTTAACCCTCTTCTCCCTGTGTTAACCCTTTCCTCTCCATGTTAACCCTCTCCTCCCTGTGTTAACCCTCTCCTCTCCATGTTAAACCTCTCCTCCCTGTGTTAACACTTTCCTCTTCATGTTAACCCTCTCCTCCCCTTGTTAACCCTCTCCTTCCCTTGTTAACCCTTCCCTCCCTGAGTTAACCCTTTCCTCTCTCCATGTTGCTTTTGGTCACGGTGTTCTGTCACAGAAATAGAAACCTTAACTAGGACAACTCTGGATACATTACGGTCTACTAATAAGAGAACAAGGCACTTGAAGCTTGTGGCTGGACAGGAGACCGAGCAGGATCTAAACCCTTGCTTACTTCCCTAGCATTGTTGGTCAGGATGTACAGATGGTGTTTACTGTTTCTTATGACTGTGGGTGGGACTTGGAGCACTTCCAAGGATGGTTGGTTACTGATGCCATCAAATATTAAAAGTCTGTATCTATCTACTGTACCATTGAAATGCTGGCTTGTGGCCTTTAAGTCTACTTGGGGTAAAAATGACTGCTGGGTTTAGGGCACATTTTCTCACAATGCCACAGTGAAGAGGAGGAGAGGAGGGGACAGGAGAGGAGAACGGAGAGAAGAAAGCCAGAAGTAGTGTTAAGAAGACAGGCGTCGGGGAGGGGGGCCTGGAGAGATGGCTCAACAGTCAAGAGCATGGACTGCTCTTCCAGAGGTCCTGAGTTCAATTCCCACCACCCACATGGTGGCTCACAACCACCTGTAATGGGATCTGACGCCCTCTTCTGGTGTCTCTGAAGACAGCTACAGCACGCTCACATAAAATAGATAAATACATTTTAAAAAATAGTCAGGCATTAACCTATCTGAGGAAAGAGAATGTATGTCTGAGGCCTCTGGGAGGCACTTCCAATGACTGGCCTCGAACTCAGAAATCTGCCTGCTTCTGCCTCCCAAGTGCTTGGATTAAAGGCGTGCACCACCACTGCCTGGCAATGAGTAGCTTTCTAAGTAGGAAAATGAAACGGGTCTTGGGAAGTGCTTTCTATCGTATGTTTAGAGGATGCAATGCAAAACAGATCTGCTTACCCCTCCACTCCCCACCCGGCCCCGCCCGGCCCGCTCCCTGTCCTCACCACAGGCATACCGCCACCCCATCATATGGTTTGGTAAGGCAGAGCCCACCCAGCTTAGGCCAAGATCAGTTACGCTAATCATCCAACCCTCATATCCTAAGAATCTGCAGCTTCGACCGGGGATCTCAAACTCCTGGATTCTTGACTTGTGGGGGACACAGAGGAAAAGGCTCCATTTCCAGGGACTTTGGGTTGCCCAGCAGGCATTCTGACAGAAACCAGTTCTGAAAAACCCGAGTGAGAATGGAGATGTCAGTGCTCATGCCAAGCTTTCTGACATGGTTCCGATGTGCTAGACTGTCACCTGGGTGCATGTCACTGGTTTTTCACACGGTGCTGTTTCGAATAGTGCCATCATAGACACACATACATGGAGGTGACTGTTCTTGGAGAGGTGGCCAGATCATGCTCCCGACATGCTTCCCGGCACAGTGTGGAGGGCTGTGCGGTCCTACTCAGCCATCTTAGCCAGAGGGTTAAAGAAAGTGTCTACGGGACAGCTAGGAGGCTCAAAGGGGGGGGATGGAGAATTTTAAGAACGAAATAGAACAACATGCCTTTGGGAATCATAACAAAACAAAACAAAACAAAACAAAACAAAACAAAACAAAACAAAACAAAACAAAACAAACAAAAGCAGAGCTGGGCGGAAGAGATGGCTCAACTGTTAAAGAGCTGTCCCAGAGGTCCTAAGTTCAAATCCCAGCAACCACAAAAAAACAAAAAACAAAAAAACAAAAAAACAAAAACCCAAACTGGTGGCTCACAGTCATCCGTAATGAGATAGGATGCCCTCTTCTGGTGTGTCTGAAGACAGGTACAGTGTACTTACATATAATAAATAAATAAATCTTTCAAAACAAAACAAAACAGTGTCGGTCTAGTCCTTCCTGGGTCAGTTTGTGG